>JABASP010000599.1:0-46829 GCA_019776565.1 Sminthurinus signatus
GTAGAAGAAATGTATATTATAATATTATTTTATATATACATTCTTGGTTGAAATAGGTTCTCCACGTAAAATATGTATAATATAAATAAGCATGTTTGTTTTTTTAGATCATTTCTTTATTTTTAAAACATGGTACAACAAAAAATATATAATGATTGTATTATCATGATTGTAATGTTTTGTTTATCTGTAATAATAATATCTTCTTTTTCTCTTTTTTTTATTTTCTGTGTACAAGGCATTGATGAGGCATCATCAAGAACAGTACAAAACAAAAAATGAAACGGATAAACTTAGTATTTTCTTCATATTCATTAGTTCAGAATTGTGGATAGGATTTGGGAACGGTAGTATATTCTTTGGATCTTTTTAATTTTAAAATAGTATTCAGGAGAGATAGAAAGGGTTTGTACAAAAGGTATAGGATTCAGAGTCCAATTATATTGTTTTGATTTACTTAATAATTCTATATATTTTTATCATCATAATATGAAATATGAAAGGGTCGGTTTATTAGATGTATGGATTTTATATTATATGGATAGATTATGGATGGACGAGTACTCTGGGAATGATTAATAATTCCAAAATGTTGGTATGAATTTCAGAAACTATGTAAAAAAAAACAACATAAAATATTATTCTACATAACTGTATCATAGTTTATATTGTATTTTGGTTAAGGAGTATACGGGCCTTGAGGATTGAGGAATATATATTGTATCATTTTTTACTACTTCATTTTTATAAGTAGGCTATGGGATGGGAAAAAGTTTTCGGGTGTTTGTAAAATATTTTATCATCAGTTTACTGAATTTAACGTTACATTGTTTGATAATAATAATAATAATCATTATATATGTATAGCTTTGGTTTTGTCTGCAGTATACGATAAAAATACAATATTCACGTCAAAAAAATAATTTTCTTTTTGCACAATGTAAAATATGTGGTGATGATGATAATGATGATATTGCATAGTACATGTATTGTACCTAATCGTAGGACTAATCTATCTTCTTACATTACAATATAATAATAATAATATATCTCTATATATCTCTGTAATATATATATATATATATATACGTACTATACATCTAAGTAAAAGAAGGCACATAAAAAATGTTGGTAACATTACTATATATATATATATATTTATATATATATATCTCATTATTAGATTTTAAACAATAAAAACACATAATATAATAATATTAAATGAGTTTTAAAGCTTATAATATATTTTACACACACAAAAAAAATACGTAATAATACGAACATTATTATTATTATCTTGTATTTTTTTTTTAAAACCATTTTTATTATTATTATATTAATGTATTTAGATAGCTTGCATTCTCGTAGTTCTTGTTGTTTTTTTTTTGTGTCGTGGAGGAGGAGGAGGATTCATTGTTGGCTAAAAAGAAAATTGATAATGAAATCTATGTAACCAAATCGTTACCCTTGATTTCTTTCTTCTTCTACTTCTCATATAATATATTTTGCCTCAATCAGAAATTACACCTCCATTTAAATTAATCTTTACATAATACATGTATATATATAATAATAAAAATAGTAATACTAAACTAACATAGGATTTTGTCTTTTACATATTATTATAATATATTCGTAGATGTATGTATGTGTGATGTCTTTTTGTTTTAATTTTGTAAACAAAACCAAGAAGAATGTATATAGGATTACTAAACAAAATTTTTTTTTTATACCATTCTTGTCAAACTTCTAAGGGCTTGTTTTACATATATACATATACATACATACGCACATGGATACGTATAAAAGTAATACACATTGTAGCATATTGTTGACTGGTGTACATATATACATGGATACATACAAACATACATACATTATTATATTTGTTGTGTGTGTGTGTGTTTGTTTCATGGTATGAAATTATTAAGATATTATTATTATTGTTATTACTACTACTATGGACTGGCTTCAATATTATTACTATTATTATTAGATACGGATGAAAAAAAAAACGCAACTAGAATTTAAGAGCATTTTAAAGCCTGAAAACATTTAGAAAAAAGATGGTGAGATAATTACCAAAAAAATAAAATAAAATTGATGATGTTATATTATATATATTTTTTTTATATATATCTTCTATAATAATATGTATAACAACAACAACATCATTCATTTTTTATTATTATTATTATTATAGGTAATGGATTTTGGCTTATGAATTATGAATAATAATTCTAACAATATCTTGTTTATAATATATTATTGGAAAGCATCTTCCTAATATATTATATTGATTCACACTTAGGTACACATTCAAACAAACGTTCAATTTGTCCAACTCTCTCGCTCTCTGTCTCTCTTTTTTCATTCACTCTGTGTTTCTTCTTATTTTTTTTCATTTGTCCATCAAACAAGTTCAGTTCTTACATACCAAACAAACAAACAAACATCTGTCTTATTATCGCTATTCTTGTAAAAAGTACAAAGAAATTGAACTGTAAAATTGAGGCATGATTTCTTCTTCTTCGTTCTTTTTTTTCTTAAAAAATTGTCCTCTATGATGAACATATATATATAGTTATGTTTTTATATATATTATTATGTATATATTATAAAATATATAATAATATATTATTATAAGGCTCAGTTTCTATACGGTTTTTTTTTGTTGATGGTAAAATTGTTTGTATAATTAATTAATAAAAAATAAACATAATTATTAGACTCCTAATAAATTTATTTTCTACCCTGAGCACTACCATAACCACCACTGGCACCACTAGATTGCTGAGTATACCCACCACTTGATCCTGTGGCACCTTGATTGTATCCTCCACTGCTTCCACCTCCTGAACTACTTCCCCATCCCTGTGAAACGGGTTGTTGTACTGTTTGTTGTCCCCACCCTTGTGATACAGCGGGCTGTTGTTGTGTTTGTCCCCAACCTTGAGAGACGGGTTGTTGTTGTTGTTGTCCCCAACCGCTTCCACCACTATTACCCTTTCCACGGCCACCACCCTTATTCAAATTTCTCAAAAGACCAGAAAATTTCCCTTTAATTCCTTGAAAGAGACCTCGGATTCTTCCTTTGATTGAACTGAACATTTGTTTAAAGTTGATTCCACTTCCACCACTTCCCTTTCCTTTTCCACCTCCGCCGCCAGAAGACCATCCACCAGAGCTTCCTCCTCCCGAGCTACTTCCTCCAGATCCCCACCCTCCACTTTGAACGGGTTGAATTTGAACTTGACCCCAACCTCCACCACCTCCTCCGCCACCAGAATTTCCTCCGCTTGATTCCCAACCACCTCCCTGAGATGAACCACCATACCCTCCACTGCTTGCACTGGCTGCTGGCGCTCCATAATTGGAGCTAACTGAGGCGGCTGGAGCACCGTAATTGGAACTCACGGCTGGTGCTTCACGTCTGTACAAATTACTTTGTCCATTGAAACCAGCATCACAAGTTAGAGCTACTGCTAATCCCATTAGCACTCCTATAGATATTGTGCGTCTTGGCACCATGATGATGATGTTGACTGTGTATATGTGTTTGTATTTCTTTAGATGATAATCTAAAATACAGATAAGAATAACAAAAAAAATTTATATATATGTATACACACACACACTGATCAATCCAAGCTTTCACTTAAACAAAACATGTATAATGTATACAAGTACGAATGTGTGTGTATCTCTAAATATATTCCCAAATGTATAAATGTATCCACTTGATCTCTTGCTGTCTCTCTCTCTATCTCTCTTTCATTCAACGTTTGAATTCACTGAAATTGATAGCTTATTATTTATTATTCGTTATATGATTATCCGTCCATATTGAGGTAGTACAAAATGTAGTAGTAGTAAGATTCGTATAGTATTTTTAGACACACAAAATAAGAACGATTCTCTTTTTGCTCATGTTTTCATTTTGAAAAAAAAAATCAGACACAACTATTTTTGAAACTTCATCCAATCCATGTAAATAAATCAAATATAAACCTTTGGAAAAAAATAAAATAGAATGATAATAAAAACTGAGTTTAAATTTAAAAGGAATACAAAACAAGTATAATAGGTAGATAACAACAACAACACTTTGGTCCGAAATTTTATAAAAGTATATTGTAGACTTAAAATAGATTGATTCTACATTGTATTCTTTTCACACTTTTTTTCCAAGATTATTTTTGTCCAGTGTTGTTTTTTTTTTTAAAATTTGGTCCTTTCTTGTTAAATATTAGTTGTTGTTCACAATTTAAAGTTTTGTTGTTTTAAAATAAAAGTCTCTCACACACACACATGAACAATTGTTGTGGTTTATTGTATTTACAATAATATATATTGTAGTATATTATTATATCCAAATCAGTGAATCCAAATGCGATGATTGAGAGAGAGAGAGAGCAAGATATAGAGAGACACACACACAGACACAAGCACAAATAGAATTGGAGAGAGAAGTATCCAAAAAGCACACACTCACTGTAAAGTCCCGTTGAACACTAAAGTGAAAATCCGAAAGTGATCCTCCTTTTTGTTTGTTGGATAAAGTTTAATAAATTTGTAACACACATATACACACACTAAAAACAAAAACACATGTACACTTTTCAAGTCTTGAATGTAGAATGAGCATTGGGACTTATCAATCAGTGGATTTTATAGACCCACCGTAACATTTGTATTAGGGGGTGGCAAATCAACAATCATATTTTTTCGTACACATTCATACATACACACACGGTTTGCAAACATGTACGTTTGTTTGTCTGAGTGTGTGTGTGTATGTGTATGTGTATGTTTGAAGAAAAGAGAAAGGTATTTTAGCACAAGAGTAGTAGAAGAAGAAGACGACCGGCATTTTTATTGCATTAATCGTAAGTATAAGAAAAAGCAAGCTTGGGCAAGTGCGTACATATTACGATGCTAGTAGTAGTAGTAGTAGTAGTAATAATAATAATACTGTTTCCAAAAGGATCATACGATTCAGTACTCAAGTCTCTCAACTGTTGTGTACAATTTAGATATATAGTAAAAAGGAACGAGACGATGCGTTGCATTGCGTTACGTCTTTTTTTTTGCAGTGGGAATCCTCAAGAATATATTCTCTCTCTGATACAAGATACAAGATGTATGTGTGTATAATGTGTACATATTTACGTATGCAAATGTTTATACTATAATCATCTTCACTATCTATAGATGTTGTATATATATATATGCAATGCATGTAAGAAAAAAAAGTGAAATAATATTCATTATGTTTTATACATACATATATATATATATATATTTGTGTGTGATGAATGATGATGATTATAATAAATATTATATAGGTTGAGCTAGAAATCATAATCAAAAGATATTATTGTAATATCAAGTTTACCCTCTATGACAAAATCCTACAACATACTTTTGTATTATTAGTATGCTGGATGCTACAATGCTACATCCTTGTCTTGTCTTGTCTCGTCTCGTCTTTGTGTCTGTTGTATTAATTTTTATAAAAGCTATTATTATAAAAATGCACTGAACATTGTGTACAGTGTACACTGATGTACCATATATGTAATATGTAGTATATTGTACACCGTGGTCCATGCAAATTTCAAATGTAGAAAAGACAAACTTAAGAATTAGGAACATGCATAATTTAAAACGTTTTGAAATTTAATCATATACTTATACCGACATTTGTAATATTATGAGTACATGACAAAATATTTGATGAGTGAGACACAGTTTTTTTTAATAAGAAAAGTGCATAAAACTTGTCAATATGAGATAGACGTACATGAATGTGTAACGTGTAACTTGTACACTGTACACACTTTTACTAGAGCCAATACATAATATATGTACTTACATGGATAAATTTATCCTTTGTTTTTGAGTTTTGAGTTTACGGAAATGCTTTTTTTTAACGTTCTTGTGCTGTTTCTCTCTTTATATTATTATTATATTTATTAAGAATGTTGTGAATTTATCATAGCATGCATTTTCTTGAGTGGCCAACTTGTATCATAGTATAATAATATATCTGTGCTTGTTTCCTTTTTATGTGTATATGTGTGTGCAAGTGTGTAAAAATGATGCGTATGTTCAATATTATGGTGATGATGATGGTCACCATCAAAGTCTAATTGATTAAGTGCCGACTGTAAAAAATGTATCACCATAAATCTTATATTGTACATTCTTCATAGTGTGTACTATTTTGTTTACAATGTTTTGTATTTTAGGTTATCCACAAAATACAAAAGATGTATTATTATTATTATTATTTCAAGTTTTGTGCGATCTAAATATTATGTAAAAAAGTAAATACTGAATATCTACAAACCAGTGACTTGTACATCAAGTGTCAAGTGTATTTAGTCTACCTGTTTATAGTAAAACATTTTATATCATTGTGTATTACTTTTTTTTTCTGGCAAGTTACACGAGACTTTTAAATGTTGGTATAAATTAACACATATTTTTGTTTGTGTACATGAAGGTGTAAGTAAGCGTAGATATTAGTATGAAGAAGAAAAATTAGGATACCGATTGACCTTATTTTTTTTAAATAGAAACGAAATAGTTCCTCTAATTTTTCCCATCTCAAATTATGTCATAACAAATGACAGATGACAGAATTACTCTTCTTCTTGTTTCATCTTACATTATAACTTCAATTTATCAGTTTGTCACCTATGCGTATGCGTATGTGGTATGGAAGTTTTAATGTATGAAAAATTGTCCTTAAAATGATTATAATAATAATTATTATTATAGTGTGTCTGTGTGGGACATTTACAAATGACAAAAGTAATGAGTAATGGACATTGAACAATTTTTTTAAGAAAAAAAATAGAAGAAAAGATTTTGCCACTCATGATAAGTGATAAGAGATTACAATGTCAACACCGATTCTTAATATTTTAGATGAGCACAATACATCATGTCGTGCAGAATAACTGCCTCCATTCATAATTAACGAGTACTTGACTATGAACTTTGTGTATGTTTTTTTATGCTTCTTGTTGTTGTTGTTTGTATAGTACGTGTGTACATAATACTATTGTAGGTTTTCAAACTGTGTCCTGTGTACTGAGCACTCGTACTCGGTTGCGTTTTACATGAATAAGAAATAATGTTCTTTTATTTTTACATGTTATATGCTTTAAAGTATAATTGAGTTGAATTGAGTTGATTTCAACTTTGTTTTTCTTGATTCCTTTAAAATCTAAAAGGCATGCTTTGAATTAGTAATGCGATACACACACATGTACAATATATACCATTTTGTACAAATGGGGAATAAGTATTTAAGTGTACAATGTGTGTAGTCTGTGGTACACACACTACACAGTGTACACGCATAATAATAATAAAAAATAATAATAATAAAAGGTGCATTCTGCACTTCGTATGCAGTATGAAATTTAATATTACTGGCTACTAATAAGAATATTGTTTGGAATCCTCTCAACTCTCAATATTAAATACATTAAAAAGCTACAGCCTATAAAGCTTTACTATATAATATAATATAATACACAAAGTAGCAAATGTAAAATTATGAATGAGTGCACCTTCCATTTCATGTACATAAAAGTGCATACTGTACAAAGTGTGCATAAAATATGTATGTTGGGAAGTTTTGTGGAAAAAAGTTTTTCTCTTAGCACAGTAGTGCAATATGATTAATAAGGGACATGTCTATTATCCTTATTATTATTGTCTTAGTACTTGTCTTGGTTATAATATATTTCCTTTTAATGTGAAATCGGGCGATGGGTTTCCGTATTGTGTCACGTTTTTTATATGTATTGTTATCATTTCATATCTTAATAATTCAAGTGGTTTATAAAAACAACGTAAATTAAGTATTGATATCCCTCTTTCACACAAAAAAAGGTATATGGATGTAAATAGGTTTAGTAGAGTACTTAGAACAATTTTTTTTCAATATGATTTCTTTATTATAATCTAATTTGTCTGTTTTTACTAAATTTCATTTTCATTTCCTATCATTTATCTGTTTGTACTTTGTATATTATAATGTAGATTTGTGCATAAAAAGTATTTTAATTTATTTAAAATACTTGATATTGTATATAGAATGAGTATCAGTTATTAATTATTAGTATTTGAGATTTGAGCTGGTACCTTATTCTACTTAGTTGTAGAGGCTCATCAATTTTTATGTATATGCTTTTATTTATAACAAGATAAATATGAGATTTAATAGTAGTCATTCTAATTCTAATTTATAATACAGACAGTTAACGATAACTACTACATGTATAATGTATAAGAAAACTAGTACGAACAAATTTTTTTTTGTATACTTTATTTATTATTCGTCAGTATAATTTAATAAGAACATGCATTGTGAAGTGTATGTAAAATATTTACATGATGTACTACAAACAATAGAAATACATATTTGTTGAAAATTTTGAAAGTTTTTTACACGGTTAGTGGAATTAATTGGAGAAAGACAAAGAAAAGGTAGAGTCATTTACATATTATATGATTCGTTACTTGAGTTTTATTCAGTAGTGGTAGTATGATATGTACATGCATGATGGTCAAAGGAAGAGGTATTAGATGTGGTTTTAAAACATGGTTGAACAACATTAAATAAGACTGTTTTGTATCGGAAAAGTTTTTATTTTCCTTCCATATTCGAAATTCCAAAAATTCATCTAGTTTAAAAGGTCAATTCTCTCTCTTTCTCTCTCTCTCTCTTTATTTCTTGTAGTATGACTTAAATTGCCGGAACGAAAGAGATTGACCTTCTTATGGTATTCTTCTTTTACTTCTCAGTCTCTCTCTCTTCATTTAAACATGTACATAGGTATTTGTAACAGTAGCTTCTTTTTCTTCAATTTTTCTCTAGACTAGGATTGTTAAACTACTGTGTAAACGGGGTGTATAATTTTACAGATCATATTGAGCATATAATAGGGAATTAACTAGGTGTATTAAATATTAAGTAGGTACAAATTATCTGTTTGGGTTTCTTGTTTTTTTGTTGTTGTTGGAATTTACAGCACATGTTCATTTAAATTTATTCGTTTTATTACATACGTTTGTAAACTCATATACTCATAAATACTGACATGAATTAACAAAAATATAGAAGTTATTGAGGGTATGGATTTTTTAGATGGTTGTAATCTGTCTGTAACTCTAAATGCATTTTTACCGTTTCTACATACTACATATACTTGATATATGCTTGTGTATTACTTTGTACAACTTGACTTGTGTGATCCATTAATATTCAAAAACGATATATGATATAAAATCAATAATCAATATTGGTGTGTTCTTAAAATACATTTTGAATTTCAAGTTAGCGAAATTTTAAATATTTCAAGGTTGAAATTATTAAAATAGAACTTCACTTTTACCTTCGAAATTAATTGGCTTGTAACTTGTGTCTTGTGTAAAGTAATCTGGTATGAAAATATGATATGTATAGAATATAGAATAGTATACATAGTACAGAATACAGAAATGTAATCAAAGTTGAATTAAATAATTATTATTGAGAGGCACACCTTTGACAACATTACTTAATAATCTGTTCAGTACTCACTCTTGAGTATAAAATTGAATTTTCAAACTCCGAATTAAGATTAAAGTGTACAACATTATAATATTACAATATTTGTATTTGATTTTGTATTTGAGTTTGAATTTGAACAAGTATAAGAACTTGAAAGAATGTCAGGTTATGCATATTGATAAATCGATTGGTTAATCATTAACATATTTTAATCGTGCTTTTATTTTAAATTGAGCTTGAGGATTGTGATTAGAGTATGAGATAAAAGAGTAAATAGACGGACAGCCAGACACTGTCAGACAGACAGTCACACAGTCACTCATACATATACATAGATATACACTATACACACATCATGTATATGACAATAATAATAATTGAGTATTATCATATAAACTCTGTGTATAATCTCAATATCAATGTACTCGTGTGTAGAGTCTAGAGTTTAAAGTTTGTCTTCTACTTGATTTTTTTTTTGTTCTCAACCACCTGAAACTCATAGATATCTTCTGGATATTACAATTAGGATAGGATAGGATGATTTAACTATGACTATGACCATAATAATAATAATTATAATTACAGAAGCAGGTATGAATGCGTAAGAGAGAAAGAGGGAGAGAGAGAGAGAGAGATAAATTAAGGATAAATTGGGTAGGTAGCAGAGTGATTAGGCAATAGCAACTAGCATACTTGTAAAATGACACTCCTTGAGACTAGAGCTTTTTTAATAAATATATGTGCAAAGTCTGACTACTGACTACTGACTCCTGCACATGAACATTGAATGTTGAAGATGAGAGAGTTTTGATACTATGTTTTGTACCTACATATTTAATGCTATACTTTTGCTCTTACATCCCGTATCCCGTACAAATGAAACAGAAGTATAGATTGACTATACAGTATACAGTCACCACTGCACATAATACAAGGTGCATAGATATTAGGTAGTAGTGGTTATCTTAGTTACTTATCTATTGATCAAGTATCTTGACTCTTCTCATTCAAAACTTTCTTTCTACGTCAGGTGCAATTCAAAAAAAAAAACTATGACAGACATTACTTAATCTTAGAAATAATGATGAACTACTGAGCTATTAGATGCCATGTAATAATAATATTCATGCTAGTATCACGAGTTATTGCTGTCGTACATAGTATATAGGTCCTAAGTATTTGATATTTGGTGAGATGACGATTCAAATATACATGTTGTACCGTTAAACACATACTTTTTGGATGCACTTTTGCTATATCATTGTTGTTATTTATACTTTTTGTGATATACATTGCAAATTCCAAATTGGTGAATTGTTGTATATGTACATTACACATTGTACATCATAAATCATGTGACATAACATTTTGCATATTCTTTTTGAAATTGAATCATTTGTACATTGTTGCAAATCATGGATTACACACTAAAAAACAGATTCATAATCAATTATCAATTAGAAATAGTCAATTTTCCGTATTTTAAAAAATACGAATATTCAAAAGGAAATTGAGTGACAGTGTACGACAAAACATTGTTTGAAATAACTATTTTTAGCGGGTAACGTTGATGTTCATCAGTATTTGTCTATGTTTGTTGTACATACTTTTACATTTTACCGATTCTCCATTGTTGAAGAATGTCCATCTTTGTTAGCAGTTTACCTGTCGGTTGTTGGAATTATTTTTTGTTTGATTAATAATTTCATAAAATCAATTCAAAAAATTGGTATGCAAAAGGGCAAGTGATATCATGGTATTTCTACAACTCACCTTGAATAGCTTGCGGTCAGGGTGAAGTTATATTATTTGAATTTATGAATGGGTTTTAAGTACTTTTGACGGTCACTACTTGTACATGTGTACGTTTTCAGTGGGACTGTAATACCTCTTCTTAATTGAATTCTAATCTTTCGTAGCTCAATACTCAATACTCAAGATGAGACTACTAGTATTATTATTATTATTATCATAAAGTTTGTATAGCTTTTGTTTGTCTTTTATTCACAAATCCAAAAAAAATATTACTGATGAAATAATGCAATTTACCTATTGACTTTTAAAGAGAAGTTTGTAGCGTGTATACTGTATATTATACTCTCTACACTCTATACAACACGAGTGATGAATTGAGCATGCTGTATATTGTATAGTGTATTCATCATTCCGTCGTAAAAGTCAGTCATCTTTCTTCGAAGTCTCTTTCATCTTTGTAACACATAATTTGGTACCTTTGTACTTTATTTATATGTATAATATGTATGTGTACTGTGTATTGTCAAGTGTAAAGTGTGATGTTATAGTTTCTTCACAGATTAAAATAGAATAGCACGGACAGTATATTCATCATAAATCTCATGTGTCAGTAATTTACCAATATCAATACATTTATTTCGTTTCAATATGAGATTGAATTGAAAGATGTAAGAGAAGCAGGAGTTTTTTTTTGTTCAGTCTTTATTGTTTATAGACGTTTATTTTTGACTTTATAATTACGATCAATTTTTTTTTTTCAAATTCAAGTACACACATTATAATCATACTCATAATATTTAATATTGGACGGAGATATAGATGTATTACTTGCATGCAACATGCAAGTTTTATTGAACTAATTTCATTGAGTGCTAAATAAGGGTAATTTTTCTTGTCCCTGTCTTACATTTTTACTCCGATAATGTGTTTTTATTTTTTCATTTTCAATGTTTTTATCTCAGGCAATGTAGTTTTCATTTTCAATTACTCAGTTATAAATTATAAATGTAGTGTCCAAGTTAGTCTTAGCATAGAGAATAGATAAGGTGATTAATATGATTAGGGTGCATTTCATATTTTATGCAACTACATACACAGTAATATCACGTAAAAGAACAGGAATAAACGGTTTTGTATTTTGAATTGTGAGTGAGGGATCGTCATTTCTCATTGGTACATTTTATCTAGGTCTAATCATGTTTATAATCGTAAATCGTAAACGTGTAGAGTGTACAGTTCTTGTCTCAAGTGTTGTTTTCTTATTTCTTTTTTTTTATTTAGAATTTGTTGTATTTTTCATATTTGCATCTGCATAACTGCCGATTACCGATGAAATGTTAATGCTCAAGTAATGTAGACATGTATAATTTTTTCCTGCCTCTTTGTAAAATTTTGTAATGTAACATTATACACGGCTCTTTTACAGAGTCGTCTTCTTATTCAATAGAAGAAGAAGAAGAAGTTTCAATTTCACTCCATGATTTTCGTGTTAACATGATTTTTTTCTTGTAAATAAATTGTATTTACAAGCATTTGAGTCAAATTTGTACATAGATACTTTTGTCAAGTGTAGCATTATCCTTATTATTGTATTTGAAATGTTCAAAATGATTCAATGTGCCCGTTTTGTAAATTTGTGTTATGAGCTGTATAATACACTGTTATTATTATATGCGTGGAATAGTACATGTATCATGTATTATGCATTTTAAATTGTAAGTATTATCCCATTCCCATTGTTGCTAATAAGTAAGTAAGGGTATAGCGTAAGACTTGCCACGTTATGTAAACAAAAACATGAATTTGTCATTCAATTGAAGACAAGCATCCTAAGAGATGTTGTATCGTGAATTCTTGAATTCTTGTTCTTATTCGTGTTTTTTTTATTCTTATCCTACCAGAAAAATATGTAATGGTAGCTAACAATACAACTGTTGACTGTCTGTGTGCTATGTATGAGTACGAAGTACGACATTAACAAAAGGTGTCTGAGATGAAAGAGAAGAGAGACGAGTTATGGAAAAAGTGAGCATAAAAAATATGAATGAAAGTAAATACTCACGCATTTTCAATAATAATAATAGTAATATGCAGATTGTATATTATTATACGTGTTTTTTTCCTGTTTGTAAATGGGAAGAATGAATGAAAGAAGAGGTAATTTATTGAATACAAGTGTAAAGTGTAACATGTAGTAACTTTGCTTTGGTATTAAGTAATAAATAGGTAGGATAATAATAATAATAATAGAATTACCCTGTTGTGGAAACACAGGGGACAAGGAACATAATAAAAAAGAAGATACATTTAATTCCGCTGTATAATTTTACTAACACGTCTCAAGTCTCAAATATTTATGTCATCTTTCTACCATGTAAAAACTAACTTCAACTTGTAATTCTTTTTTTTTACTTGCTGACAATCGCCAATCCTTTTAGACTATTTTTTGTCGTTTTTGTCTTGTTTGAATTAGTTAATTGCTCCAAGATATATGTATATATACATTCGTCAAAGAATGTTTGTCATTAAATGTGTGTCACTCTAATTGTTTTTGAAGTCTGTCGTATAACTTGTGAAGGAAAACACGTTTCAGATTGAACATTTATTCGTAGATACAAGGCACAACACATGTCTTCTAACTTATAACTTATAATGTCTTGTAATTACCTGCAATGAACTTTTTTAAATGTGTCTTACTCTACCAAATTTATACATGTATGTCTGCACAAAAAAAGAAGAAGAGGAATGGTATATTATTTTATTCGGTATTTGGTAGAAAAAGTATATGTGTGTAATTTGATGAAGGAGAAATATATTTGTGTATGTGTGTGTATGTGTATCTGTCCTGTCTGTTGTGTAGGAGCCAAGAAAGAGCACCTTCAAGAAAAAGAAGAGCAACAATTAGTATAATATAGATACGCACTAACGTATCCTATCAACTTGTTTGAAGAATACTTAAGTTCAGAATTCAGTACAGTACGCAGTACAGTGAGGATATTAATAGGTAATGATGATAGTAATAATAATAATTATTATTATGACTATTGCTTTGATTTGATGAAGGAGGAGAGATGCGGCGAAATTTGAAGACGATTTGTAACGCACCACTGCTAAATACCTTCAGCAGTGATACTCATACAGACTAGACACTAGATACAAACTACAAACCCAGAGAAAAGTTTTCTTTTCCTTTACTAGGAACTTTTAAATCATTCAATTTTTCTATATAACCTGAATCCAAAAAGGACTTGATACAATTATACTGATCACTGATTAAAATTAAATACTAACCAAACCTTTGTACGTTTAGTATCTAATATCAAGTATTCAAACTATCCACATTGAATTTGTACTCGTATTTTGTTATTTTATTGTATTTTTTTGAAGATTGTTCAAGAGAATATCTAGGATTTAGGATTTAGGAGATGTTGGTTGGTTCTTGGTTGTAGTCTTTATGTAGTTTGGCATCATGTTGTTGTTACGCCTGGGTTGATGGTACGTTGTATTTTGTACACGGATCCATAGTAAAAAAGGAATCATTCTCGTTTTCATTTTTGAGATTAAGTGGGTATACATAGATGCGTTTAAAGAAAATAATGTTGAATTACACTGAACTAGTATACTGTACACAGTATTAAAAGTAACGGCGATTTACCTGTTACCAATGAAAATGGTGTGTATTGTACATTGTACATCCTTATTTACTTTTTCTCTTTCTCTCTCCGTCTGTGATAACTCAAAAACTCAAAACATTACGAGTGGACAGCATGTATAATGTATGTGTATCTGTAAAAGTACGTACTTTATACTTATTTTTACTATCCACTACCCATTCATTGTTTACTCCTAATATCGTCTAGTATTTTGTATTGTGTCTCAAAAATGTTCAGAGTATACAGAGTACAAACACCAAGCATCTGTACCAACCTGAATACATTGAATTTTACGTCACTTGAAGGTTTAATAAAATTCAAAATTTTGTAGATGAAAGGAAGTAGAGCGATTTTAACTGGGTAGTAGAAAAGAAGGAGAAGAAGTAGAAGAAAAAGATACCTGTTGAGTTTTATTTAAGTTGTTGGTAGTCATTATTATGGTTTTTGGAGTACTATCAACTATCAACAGAATAATGATAATAATTATTATTATTATGATTGTAGTTGTAGTTGTTTTTATGTGATATGGTGTATAGACTCTTCAAATGAGCATAGTGCACGGTCCTTTCTTGAAAAAAAAGTAGATATCGATACACAATACATATGTACAATGTACAGTGAACATGTCTGCATCTATAAATAAATGAACTCGGCATTAGGTATATTATTATGTGTATATATAATATACATGTACATTTATTTACTCAATTTTGATCTGAGAGCATTACTCTCAGTTTCTCATCTTTCAACTCGATTCGATTCAATTCAATTAGATTTGATAAGAAAATAAGTGCATTTACACTCATCATTAAATCAAGAATGGTATGGTATGGTTTAACTTTGATTCGTTTCAGTTTCATTTGAAATGTATGTGTGTGTGTAGATATGTGTATAAAGTATATAAATATAACAGGCTATTGCTATCAATTTGTAGGTCAAAAGTTTGCTAAGATGAAATACACATGAGCACCTGAAAACACTACAAACACATATTTATCTGTGTGTATGTATCTCTTTAAATTTATGTGCCTACTGCATTGCTATTGCATTTCTTGCTCTTGTGTACGTCAGATTTTCATTTTCATAAACATCGTATAAAACCATTTTTTTATTACCTGTACTCTGTACTTTACCTACATTTAATATTTAATGTAGGAAAAAAAAGGATTTTAAATGTTGGTTTTACTTTTAATATGTAAATTTCTTTTGAGTTTGTAAATTGTTAATATCCAATGTTAGGTGCATGTGTGTATCTTGTTTAACATATCAGTATAATGTCTAATGTATAGATGTGGATGTATATTGGTTAGCAGTGCTATACTACTTATACTAGTGTGTTGATTAAATAATATATTATGGCTACACTTAATTTATTTTATGATTCGGCTTTTTGTGCAAATATTTGATATCGTTTAGTAATCATATCATATCATTTAATATTCCGTATGCATGTTTTAACTCAACTTGGGTAACTTGGGTCACTTTAGTGGAGAAAAAAATCAGTTGAATGCACTTTTGTATTTAAGACATTTAAGAAAATGAAATGATGATGATCGTCTTACTATTTATCATGTTATATATGAAGTATGAACTTTCCATTTGCTTTTAAACTTCCATGTTTATTATTTCACTTGGTAATACTTAAGTCAATTCATTCATTTATTTGTTTGTTTTCTGCTTCTACTACAAATATTACATAGTATTTAGTATTTAGTATACGTATTGCATGATACATGATACATTAAGTTTAAAGTTATTGATGTTTTTTTTAAAGAAAAAAAAATCAGGAAACGTAACGTTTGCATATATAGAATACAGAATGATATTGATCAATATCAATGCACATTGCACAGTTTATCATGTATCATAATGTCCAAATTTTGTAGATGGATGAAAGATGAAATAGATATGATGGAAAATGTACCTTTTCCCTTTGTGTACGCTAGTGAAAGAGGGGAAAAGGAAAAACTTGTCGAGTCATAAAGGCACATGATTGTTTTCGCAAACGTCAAGTCAAGTGAACCCGCAAATTGTTGAATACAAAGTTTACTATTTACTATAGATGCATATACATAAATTTCGTACACACACGAAATTGCACATTTTAAATTCATGATTAAATGAGGCTTTATCACATATTACATCCGTGAAAAAGATGTATCTCATTTCACATTACAAACTACACACAAGACAAAAAAAAACACATTGTACATTGTACAGCGTAAGAAGTTATTGATAGTTACTTAAGATGTTGAGCTGAGGATTATTGATATTGATTATTGTATTAGTTGTTGTTGTTGTTGTTATGAATAATACTTGTACTTTGTAGTTGTATAATACCAGCAAACAAACAAATAAACAAGCACAAGCCAACTTTCCGTTTCATTTCAAGGAAATATGTGTAATAGACAATGTTAACACAATACATAGTGTTAAGAATGTATGAGTGAACTGTTATAACTGTTATACTTTCTGCGGGGAAATTACTCATTGTCTAATAGGTATGAGATATGAGGTATGAGTCATAGCACAAAGATGCGGCTGACGGTTGAAGATATTTTGTGTATTGTATAATGTATCATCTATCTATCTATAGTTTACCGTGTTAACCACTATAAATAGTAAATACTTACTACTAAATGGTATTGATGTGTGGAATGGCGAATGTGTAACATGGCCAAAGGAAATAATACCATAATAGTAGCACAATACAGATATTTGGTGGTATAAAGATCTGTAATCTGTAATGTGTACGTATCATTGAAGAATAGGTAATAATATTACAGTTTACAGTACAGGATACAGGAGGGAGTGTATAACTAATAACTAGCTTACATGTGCAACATAATATAATGTGCATTCATCTTAAATCTTAAGGAAGTTGGATTACATGGTTTTAAAGAGGTACAACATATATACAAAGTACAACATCCTACAAATAACAAATATAGATACACTCACGTAAATAAAATTTGCTCTCGAGTAAAAGTCATAGTAATAAGTAATATCTAACAACAACAACAATAATACTAATAATAATAATAATGTATTTGAGAACACACGTTTAAGACAGTCGAGGAGACAGACAAGTAGATAGTTGGATGAGATTGAAAAGAATACACAGAGGGGGACGGAGAAAGAAAGATGTAACATGACGATATAATATGAAATGATTACAGAGAATTTGATGAATGAGTAAGATGAGGAGTTCAATAGGAAATAAAATAACTATTTTGTGTATACACAATATACATACACTTCAGAGAGGAGAGAGAGGAGAGAGACAGAGGATGAAACCCAAAGGTGTTTAGTGTTTATAGTGAGAGAGAGAAGAACAGGATTTGACTATTGCACCGTGTGTGTTTGTGTATTTGTGTGTGTAGCCATATGAGGAACTTAAGTAGTACAGGGAGACAGATGAACGGACATAATAAAAAGGAAGAAGCTTGTTGTTCATTACTTATGTGCGGGTGATTGCACGTAAATATCCATTCCTTTGCCACGGGAGAAAAGAAATGAGGACAAAATTATGACTGTAGGTTGTCTATAGTCTATATGCTGCATATTGTGTATAGTCTGTTGTAGACATGTAGTATATCGGTGGTTCTAAATGTGTACAGTGTACATGTATCATGTATAATAAGGATCTATCTACAGATTTTAGTTGTACTTGTACTATTCATCAATGAATGGGCTTGCGTCAAGTCATCATATCATACACCAAACAACCTGGCTACATCATGTATCATGTATCATTGCTAGTTCACGATGTTACGCGATATATCCACCTTACAATGTAATCATGAGGGAGAGGGAGAATGAATTCTTCTCTTTTTCCGTTCCTTTTATGCACCTCTTTGTCTATATTTGTGAATTCGTCAAAGATGATGATGATAATCATCGTTATCATCATCATAATCATCTCTACATGTATCTACATTTTTCCGTCATTGTTACAGATAACAGATAAACGCATAACGCATAACAGATCATAGCACATGGCACATATATTTTTTCCTTCAAAATTCTTGTTTATTTTTATCAATGAACTAAAATAAAACCACAAGAGGAAAAAATAAAAAGACAGCCAAGCCTTACTCAACTTTGGTTTCTGTTTTGTAAGGTACAATGTACAATATACATTGTATATTAGATATTAGTATTTTACGGTGTAACATGATTTGTTCAAATACAAAATATTCCGAGTACTGAACTATGAACAAGAGACAAGAGTCATGAGAAAATAAGAGTTAAATCAATTATTAGCCAGACACTATGAGTGTTTGTGACTGTTTGTGCGTAGTCAGTATACAATGTACATGATTACATACATTACAGGATTATAGATTATAGATAGATACAGGTATGTGATTACGTACATGTGTGTGTGTGTGTGTATTGTAAAGGTGTGCGGAAAAGAAAAGGGAAATTTACTATACGTGTCCATGTTAGACAGAGGATTATTATGACATGACTCTGTAATGATTGTGAGAACCAGCTAGAAGAAGAAGAAATAATGTAATAGTAATAGTGCAAAGATGCTCACTAGATAAGGAAACTATCATGTGCATTTGCATAGTATACTAGTAGTTTTGTTGAGAAGGGGCTCGTGGCATTTTTCTTGATTCTTGATTCTTGAATCGTCTTTTTTTTTCTCCTCATGCCCAGTGCTAATATACTAGTATACTAAATACTAATACTGCATCATTTTTGTTTACATTGTTAATTTTAAAACAATGTACAAAGTGTACAATATAAATGTGTGGTGTGGTGTGTGCGCATGAATTATGAACGGTGAATGTATGTAACATTGCGTAGTGTGCATGTGGCACGATAATAATAAAAATGCAGTTATATTGTACTGTTGAAAAGGAGGATCGATGATTCAACACGATGCTGTTTATTTATAATAACTTTATTAATTATGACTCATTCTCTCGTCTTTTTTTCTTTCTTTCTTGTGTTATCCTGATTGAAAATATATAGCCGATAGTAAGAAAAATGTTGCATGTTGTATGATGAATAGAATATGCAATATGAATATGAATAGTGTAATGCGTAAAATAAACATTGAAACAAATTTTGCAAATTTTTCAAGTGAAAAGAACTACATAATTGATCACTTTGTAGAATATTGTATTGTATATTTTGTATTCCATTGGTCATTGCTATAACAGGCCAGACTATGGACTAGGGCAGGCGTAAGATATTGTATTACGAAAGGTTAAAGTTAAAGGAAAGTAAAATGAAAAACGTTTTTGCAACCTACTACTACTACTACTGAACGTTGAACGTATAATAATGTTTGTACAAGCTTTAGAGAAAACATGAACAATCAACAGCCGTTGGTGAAAATCACTGGAATAGAGATGCTAATTTGTAGGTGTAACTGGCACATAGGGAAATACTTTTGGTTTTGGTTTATGCTGATGCTTGATGGTTGATAATTAAGTTGTATACATACTGACACATAATAATCAAATACATGCAAGTTTACGTCCATATATAACTTACACAAACTGTACACTGTATTGCAATAGAAAATTCTTGTTTATATCATTATTAATGATTCAAACTGACAGCGCGTCTTTTTCCTCTATACATATATAATGTATAATGTATATATATACTTTGAGTACACAAATAATTTTGTTTTCCTCGTTGTCTACCGTGTCTTTCTGTGTTCTATCCATCCATCGTACTCTAAACTCAAAATTCAAAACTCAAAACTCAACATCTTTTCTAATATTCCATTAGAACTTTTTTCGCCCTTTCAATAATAGAAATAGCAAATAATAAATAATGATTCAATAATTAGACATCCTCACTTGAGTTGCAACTATTTTTGAGTAATGTATCAATACAAGTACAATGTGTACAATGTACAATGTGTTTATATGCAATATGCATTCATTCATACTTCATACATGAATACAATACTATGTACAATGAAGTGTGAGCAGACAAGACGGAATCATCATCATAGATGTATATTAGATGGACGACGGATGATGATGGATATTTACATATAAATAATGTAGAATAACTATAGTATGTAGGTTCGTGCTATATCTTCTATCGTATAGAACTTCCATGTAATCACATGGTAGATTTGGTGAAAAATATGTACAAAGCTTTACTTTTAATGTTATACATTATGCATCTACAATCAACATAGAACAGAGACAGACAGACAGACTTGAATGAAAGTGGATGAACTTTGAAGTTTCTTCAAAGAAAGAAAAAGTTCACGTGGTATTATAAAACGTAAAAAGAGATTATTAAAATAGTAATAGTAATAATAATAAAAATAATAAAGACACCATGTAATACTTTGGCACTATCTAAATAGAGAGAAGCACGGGCATAATTGTTGGGGTGAAAAAGTTGAATAAGGAGGAAGATGCACATTATCATTCGTAGTAAAATTGTTTTATGCACTTTTGTGTCTTGTATCTTGAGTCTTTTGCGTCGCGTATATAATATATATATTGTAGATTTGCCGCGTATACTGTACATTATTATACATAATGCAATGTATTGTATTATTATGTATTACAAATGAAATTGCAAGAGCTTGCGGGTCATTTGTTTGTTGTAGATTGGACATAATATCTATGTAGATAGAGAAATGGTCTCGGTACATTCACTCATGTCTGAAGAAACTTAGCTTTAGACCTATGCAAAAGTTCATATTAGCTACAGATTAAGCAGTCCTTGTTTGTAATCATAAAAGGTAAACATAGGTAGATATGATACATACACATTACACATGTACGTTGTACATTGAGCATATGTATTGTGTATTATATTATACTGTATGCTTCATGGGATTAAAAGGAAACACAAAAATCTATTGTAGGGAATGAATCTCATTGGAATAGAAAGATGGAATATGGGAGGACACCTTGAACATGTGTGTATGTGTGTTTGTATTGTTTATATATATATTTATATTTTTAATATCGTGTACATAAGACTTTCACTTTCATGTAAATTTTTTTATTCTCTTGGATTTAGTTAAACTCAACTTGTTTGGTATTTGATTTCAAGTCACTACTCAATATTAGAGATATTAGAGGTATTGCATTCCGCATATATAGCGGATCTACACAGCACTAAATACCTATACTGAATACGTAATATAACAGTTATGTCCGTTGTGTTTGTATTTTGTATTCTATATTCTACAACTTTGGTGGTCAGCGCGGAAGCGGATAGGCATATAGTGATAGGGGAAAAAACATGATAATTTTCATTTTTACTTAAGGACTGTACAAAATACAATTTTGCCATTTTCGTCTTGATCCGTATTTGTATTTTTAATTTCGGGGTTTCATATCGATTAAAGATATTTATTCTTCTTGCACAAATGATAATGCGTGAATGAGCATTTAAAATAGGAAACCATGAAATCATGTGTTTTACATTTTAAACTTTTCATAAGAGGATTTAGGATGTTTTCCAGAGCTCACTCATTGTTTGATCTGCATTTACTTACCTATGTTCACAATTGTTTCTTGTTTATGCGTCTTGAATATTTGAAGATCTATGAGTCGGTTTGAGATTCAAAAGTTTATGTATTTAGTATTTAGATGTAATATAGTTTACATTGTACATACATAGACTTTTGTGTACACAGATTCGCTTTCTATATGTGTTTATTATGTTTGGATTTTTTTTGTAGAGCAGTTACCAGTTACTCAAAGTAGTCCATGTCCATGTTTCAATTTAATTTTTTAAGCTGGCATGGAGGTTAATGGGAATACATGATAATAAAGCGGTTCATTTTTCTTTCTGTTTTGTTAAGTACAGTCAAGCCGAGTTGAGTTGAGTTGAGTCGAGTCAAGTAAGCTGTGTGCTAGAAACAATAAGAAATAAGACTGTAGTAAAAAGATTAAAGATGGATAAGAATAAGATAGATACACTTACGGCTCTATGACTATTGGATATTGTACATTGTGCATACATCCATACACTTTTGTATACCGTTTTTCTCTCCTTCTTTTGGAAAAAAGTGAGTGTATTCTCCCAAGTTTATGTTTTTTAATAGGATAGGAACTGGGTGTACAAAAGTATGCAAGTAATATGGATGGTGGATGGAGGATGGAGGAAGACGTGTTAAGTGCCAGCTTTATAAATGATTCGACGGTTGTTGTGATAAGATGTGATGAGAAAAAAAAGGAAATAGAATAGAACAGGGAATACTGCAGTAGTACAATATGGAATATGGAAGTGCAGTGTGATGTGTCACGTGTGATGGATCATCCTGTTGAGAAGAATAAATAAGTAGTTGTATACAAGTATATATAAGTATATATAAATATCTAAGTGCATCAGGAGGTACGAAAAAAAATACATGTACATGAAATTGTCATGTTAAGCTTTGATATGATAAAAGGAAGAACTTCAAAAGAAAGATGTGGAGTATTTTGCAATGTCGGAATCCCTTTTTGTACATTGTACATATTTTTGTAGTTTGTATTTTGTATTTTACATTGTACTTGTAGTTTGTAGTATATTTTGCCCCAAATCACAGATTATAAATGTACATGTATATATATATATTTAGTTGGAAGAAGGGCGAAAGATGAGTTGTTTTTCAACAACTTTATTTAATCTTTAAAAAAAAGAACATCATTCACGACTCACGACGACAAAGACGAAGACGGCGACGACAACAACAACAACGACGACTTCTAGTAGTTATATTTGAGTATGAGTTAGTGTCAGGGATTAATAAAATGATGTCTTTAGTGGAGGACAAGGGACGGTGTGTTAAAAAGTAAATGCGGTCATTTTTTTTAGACTTTTGACACATGGCAGTAAATGGTAAATGTTAATCTCATTCAAAAGTGTTTAGAGTTTTAGAATATATTTCATTTCATTTGATTTACTTGAATGTGAAGTTGAGAGTGGAGAGTCGAGAGGTGTAAAACTGTAAAATATAAAATTTAAAATATTTGGGTTTTGTTAGGATGAAGGATTCGGTATTTGGTATTTGGTGCATACTAAATAAATACTAAATACTAGACTTGAGACTTGAGTAGTTATATATTAAACATGGTTATTTATTATGTTAGAATATGTAGGGCTACAATCTACAATCTGTTATTGTAATTAGAATGAGAGACAGACAGCAGACGAAATAATCACCATGTATTATTTATTTTCAGTATTTTATGGGTTGTGGTTTGTCATACTGTATTTTATAGGGACTATTTTCACTAAAGGGAGCCTATTTTATTGAAACCACAAATTCGGTAAATGTCACAAGTCATTCATTCATTGCAAAAAAAGTCATACACGGAAAGTAAAATTACAAAGATATTTACTATTTGCATAATGTGACCACTGGAGTTGTCGTAAGTCGTAACACTTTGTTAATGTTGACTGGGTCATATTTCCGCATGCAATGTTAACAATATGTCTTGTATTTGTATTGTGTTGTGTATTGTGTGTTGATACAGATAATAGTAATAAAAAAATAATAATAATTTGCCTTGTTTGAGGACGATACTAAGAGACAGCCAACAGTCAGCCAGTAGTAAGTATAGTAAGTAGTAAGCAGTCAACATTCAAACAGCAGTGTGTAGAAAGAGGTGATGAGAAGTTGAGACTTTCATTTTGATACATGTTACACATGTTACATATTACACAACTGCATAGCAATAGGAATCATCAGAATAAGAATAAGAGTAATAATAATACGAGTATTATTTTACACTCTGTACTTGCTCTATCCTTGCTACTTGTTTCATATGGACTGTGTGATTCTTGTCAAGATAATAAATAAATGAGTATGTATCTGTGAACTGATTGTGGATTGTGGAGTGTGGAGGTGAGAGAGGGAACAGCGTGCATAATAATAATGTGTCCCAAGTCTCTCTAGTCTCAAGATTCAAGAATAGGAAATTACATTTAAATAGGGTACGAAGTAGAAGAAGTAGGATATCATTCACTGTTAATTGATGCGGCAGGAGTGGAGATTAGAGACTTGAGTCTCGAGTCTCAACTTATTTATTATCTACATACTACATTATATATATACGTTGTTGTTGAGGACGGAGGATGTTGTGAACATATTGAAAATGTGTGAAAAAAAACAGACACATGTATCTAAAATGTGTGTGGAGTGTAGAATGTAGAGTTTAGAGTAATGTTTGCAATTAGCTGCTTCAAGTTGAGGTTTCCGACGAGGGTGCTTTTTTTATACTTGTAGGTATGAATAAATGATATTCATTCATAAAAACCAGTGTTAGATGTTAGATGTTAAGTCATAATTCATAATTTATAAGTGTAAGAAAAAAACTCGGGATTTTCGTATTTATTGTCAAGAACATTTTTCCTCCGTACAAATTTTGTCATGTGTCTCATTTTCTTATCTCCTTCTTCTTTTGGTTCTTCATCCTCTTCATGATGACTCGGTACAAGGTAAATAAATAATGGGTTTGCGAGGTCAAGTTTCTTTTTGCAAATCCATCTCATGTCGTGCATGTAATAATTTCATTTTCTTCTCGACTAACTGAAAGGAAAATCATTTGTCACATTAAGTCGATGGTGGTGAATCCCCAATTCTCAATTCTGAATCCTCAATCCTAATGCTCAACTGTCTACTTGAGTCTTGAGTTATTCAAAAAAAGAAAAAGAAAATTGTTGAATTGAATTGTGTTGCATTGTATTGCATATTGCATTGTCTTTGTGGATTTTTTTTTTTCATGAGTAGAGTATTTAAGTAATATGGGTTGTGTATTAGTTGTATTAGTTGTCTTAGTACATCCTCCTCCTTTTGCCGACTAGAATTTTTAAAATGGAAAAAGAATAAAAAGCATGTATATGTACAATGTAGAATGTACAAGGCATTAAGAGAAAGAGAGAGAGAGAAAGAGGATTGTAGTATTTAAAAAATGAGTCACGTAACTTGGGTTGAATTGTTGAAAAGGAATATGTACACAATATATTGTGAATTGTGAATTTTGTACTTGATACTTAAAAGAGACAATGAGGATTTAGTCAAGTCATGTGTCATATGAAATTTGAAAATGAAAATGAATGTGAATACGAAATACGAATATGATCATGAAGATGAAGATGAGTACGAGCAATAAAGAATAAGTAAGCAGTACAAGTGAGGGGAAGAAATAAGAGATATCACATTGTTGAAATCTAGCTTTAGTATACTTTTGTTAGATTTAGTCAGAGATCAGATGCTCCGACTGGGTAAGATGATCGAGTATTGTTTCACAAATTGTTTGTGGACAAAATATAAAAGTATATAATAATATAAATTCTGTCGTCGTTTAAGACTCCGACCCCATGCTGATGATTAGAGATATTATATACATACAAAATACAGACTTATTGGGGGCGCAGTCTGCTTATTTCTTCATTATGATCATCTTCCTTTTGAGCTTAATGTAATCCTATAATTACTAGATAAGAAAATGAGTAAGATTATATCAAGTTTTCAAAATCATTTTTTGACTTACATTTTTTTAGCCTCTTCAAGAGCATTTAAAATTTGTAATCGTAAAGAAATTAGAAGAAATGGACGATGATGATGGTGACGAAGAAGAAGAGGAAAAATTAAACATTATTTATTTATAGTACAAAAATGCCTTATCTTTTTAATTGAATTATTACCATTGATGCGTATCAAAGTACAGATATTTATAGCAAGGATAAATGGTAAAGTTAATTCGTTACAAATTTTGCAACATATCCGTCTTCTTTGTTTGTGCTTTGTATACGTGTAATTTTTTAACGTGTATACCTACATTTGTATTTGTATAGTATCTACAATATCAATAGCAAAATACAGGAGAAAAAAAAACAGTTTAGAATTTGAATGAAACTTAACCTTAGCCCGTTCACAGGTACAGATTTCATGAGAGGTGTGTTTGTAGTATCTATAGGAATGGGAGCTCTTCACACATGAGGTCGAGTATCTCTCCTATAATCATTTCCGTAGTATTGTAATGTCACCACTACATTCGTCATTCACCATTGTAAACATTTTATATTTTAATAATAGCAATAAAAGTAACAATAACAATAATTATTATCATTGTGAATTAAATACTCGTGATCTCAATTGGTATTCTCTATTCACCCTGTGATATTTACTTTGTATAGTTTTTTGCCATGATATCACAACTCATAACTTCATGGTGGTGTCATTATTAATTTTAAAAGTAAATATAAATTGAAACCACGTCAATTGTCAATCGTCACCAGTCACTAGGAATCATCCACTTTGAATTATGAGTTTTTAATTCCAACTTCTGAGTATAATGAAAAATGGATAATAGATAATGGATTAGCAACATGAACATGTAAGAGCGTAGAAAATAGTGACATTTTCTACCTTGAACTTTTAACATTGCTAGGGTTTTTTTTTGAAACTATGGTTGGAAATATTACATATCATTGTTGTGTGTTTTTTTTGGCTAGTTCAAAAAAAATGAACCGAATCTTTAGAATATTTATGAGTAGTTTTTCTAGTGTAGATTAAAAGATATTGACAAATTCATCTTTCTATTATTACATTATTATTTACTATATTGCTATTAATTGTTATTCAGAGGAGTTAGTCTAATACGTCCATAATTGGTTATGAAAGGAAAAAAGAATTACGTGCATGTGATTCCTTCTTTAAAGTGGATTTAACCAACAGCCAACAGTCACTTGGTTAAATATTAAATATACTGTGTAAATGTATAATAATATATAATATAATATACAAGTTTTCAGATTTGGTATGAGGTATAGGTTATGAGCGATAAGGAATAAGACATAATACCTACATGAGATGTTATATTATCATGACAATTATAATTTATAATTATTCCAAGTCATATGTAGTACTACATGCTATAAAATATATACAGTCTATACAGTCTATGGTACGTGTGTATTGTTTAGTGTGTGTATAGACATTAGACATACTGTAGTATTATTGTACATGTTACATGTATTAATTAAAGGTAATTGGAAAAATACACAGTCATTTGACCATTTCATTTGGTAATCATGAATCTACAAAGATATCTACTATCTACATAGAAATTTATCCACTATTCATCCAAGAGGAGGGTTTAATAAGATACGCCTGTTGTGACGTTGCTGTTGTTGCTGATGATGATAATAATAATAATAATTGGTTTCACTTTTGTACGTATTCTTCATGTTTACTAAGTTTACTTCCAGTTGATGTATCTAAATGATTTAAATGTTTGACCTATCAGTCTCTGCTCAAAATACTTTATACTTGTGCTGGTATCTGGGTATTTCCCTGGTATAAGAGCATGCATCATAGAATGTAGTAGAGTATAGTGTACAAATGGAATTTGAATGTTAGATAGATAGATACTTGGATATTGTAAACTGTACATAAGTTCTGTAATATGGTGATAATAAAATTCACTTTGCGTTTCATTTCATTCGTCATTTATGAAAATGCAAATGTCGAGAAAGTGTTAGAAGGGTTCATTCGTTCATTCATTCATCCATAATGGTGATTCTGTAGATTCTGATGCTGTAGACCTGTAGACTGTAGACTGAGTGTAGTCCGTAGACGGTAGACGAGGATGTGGTTTGTGGATGTGGAATTTTATCCTGGTCTAGAGGAGTTGGAATGATATTCACTATATTGACGTGTCGAATTCTATTATGTATCTTGAAGAGTGTGTACAAATTTCTGAGTAAAGAGTACATAATATACGGTATACACCATGACATTTTCCTTCTTGCATATCATATCACATCATATCACATATTCCTTGAGAGAATTAGCATCTTTACATCATATCTTGATTCTCATCGACATGAAAATTATGCATGTGGATATATTTGGAATTTGGAATGTGAACATTTTAATATTAAGGAGTGAAGAAGATTTTAGAAAAAATGGGAAATGAGAATCAAGAATCGAGTAAGCAAAAAACATTCATGTGGAACTAGCGTTTTAAATTTTAACTAAAAAAAAATTGGTAAACATTATGCACAATCAACAAGAAGCAATACAAGATATAGCTTATAGCTAAAGATTAAAGATTTGTCTTGTATTTTGTCGTTGTTCATTCCGTGTCATAATAATTTAATTGTTGGTTTAGGACTTGAGTATCTACGAGAAATGTACAAGAAAGTGTATGTGTATTCAAAATTCAAATCATCAAGTATATTATATTACTGTTTTTTTCGATGTGTGTCTAGTGTGTAATCTGTGTGACTTGTTATTATTTACTTGGGGCAGTATTTTTTAAGCGTTATGTCAGTGTAGTAATTTTTAGCGCTGATTAGTGATAAGATAATTGTTCTCAAGTCTCTAGTCTCAAGATGAACATACCCTAAATTCCGAATGATGATGATGATAATAGTGATAGTAGTGATGCCTTGATGTCTTGGATCTTGGATGTAAATTGTATTATATTGTATTGTATTGTCATTTAGTTATTTGCACAAGTTTTACTACAATGACACATTGTGTACAGTGTAAAGTGTACGATGTACGGCGTACACGCATACATATGTCTACATTCCACATTGCATGCTTTGTGTTAATAATGCCACGACACGTTGAGGCAGCTTTTTTTAAAACAATTGACCATCTTTGTGCAGAGTATAGGGGCATAATACATAATAGATAGATAGATAGATAGATATGTATATGTACTATGTGCTTACAATACATGTGCAATGTTCATGTGGTGCGTGGGTATGTTTAGTGTCAATTACATGAGGTATTACGTATTACGTGTATAAACATAGAACATAGGTATCAATGTCTAGAAGAAAAAAAAATGATGTGGTAATATTTTAGCAAACTTTGAATGATTGACTGGACCTTTAATTTAGATATGGTGACGAATGAGGAGAAAATGTAAAGAAGATGAACATGAAGATGAATGTAAATGTGAATATGATGAGGATGAAGATCATGATGTTGATAATAATAATAATAGTTAATAATGATTATTCTTTTTACAAATTAATGAGGTGGTTAGTAAATTAAACAAAAGATGAGTTCACATCAATGGTTGAATAGACATAGGCGGTGTATAGTGTGTATAGCACATCATGTTTTCTTGCTACACGATAACAAAATTATTACCTCAATTGTCATAAAAAGACGAGAGCCTGACAGTCTTTGCCTTGTTGCATCATTGATACTCTCGGTTTTGTGCTTTGTGCCTTGTGCTTTGTTTCTTTGCACAATGCATAAAACGAAATATGATATTGTTTAATCCCATATCTTTGAATTCTTAAAAAAATGTGATTAGTAATGAATGAATGTGCATTTTGCATTTTTGAATTAGTATGCGTATAAATAACTACGCTCATTTTGTAGGTCAGTTGGCATTTGGCAAGTTAAAGAATCGTTGAGGGGTTGAAGAGGAATTTTTGTACTTTTTCATATTTTGCATGCATCAAATATTAAATGTCGAATATGAATGTATTATTAATGTTATTATAATAATACTTTTATTTTATTTTCTAAAGTCTGAAAATTTATGTTTTTTTTCTTTATTTATTTACAGAGAAGACTATCGTTACATGGCTGTGGTAATGAGAGCACGGTTTGATGAGAATAAAACGGAATTGGATATGAGAAAAGCCAAGGAAATGCTTAGATTGGGTGAAGAAGAACTTTGGTCACAAATGCATACACATCCAATTAAATGTAAGTATTTTCAAGTTTCCCCTATTATGTACTAAAGTAATAATAATAATGCAAGTAGTAATAATTTTAATACGGGATGTGTTTACTGCGCATCAGACAAAAAGGAAATGCACTTTTCCAATCAAGTTTTCATGAAAGGAAAAGTAGCAAAATTAGTGAAACGTTGCATAATATTGAAAATACATAAGTAAAAATTAAACATTGTGTAGCACGAGGATTTGATAAAAGTGCATAACAGCAGTGACTGATTTATATTGGAGTTTGGAGTTGTTTCGTGTTTCGTGTAGTGAAAATCCTTTGCACGTTATCATGTTACACATGTACACATAAAGCATACAAATAAGTTATAATCATGGAAGAAAATTGAAAAGAGGAGTCCCATATCGCTTTATTCGTTGTACAGGTTGATCATCATCATTTATGATTTACAGTTTATAGTAGAGTATTTACCCTATAAACGTTGGGTTTTCTGTGATTTCGACCAAAACATCTTCCAATATTGTTTACAAATACAATACAAATAAAAGAAGAATTCTGAAAATTTTAATGCATTAAAGATTCATTTTTAAAATGTCAGGTGTTTTAGTTTAGTTTTTTTTTTCAATTTATGAATACATTAGTTACGAGTTACGAATTAAAAATAAGAATCTTTGCATAAGCGTATAAAAAAATATTTTGGAAAACAATTGAAAATTTGGAAGAATATCTATAAAATCATTTTGACGATTAGATAGTGATTAGACCATTTGAAAGTAAAGATATTTGGATACTAAAGTAGTTAATAGTTCACGAATGTCGTGTGTAAATAAACAAGTCTAGCACGAGCTAAAAAAGAGAAGAGAGAGAGATAGAGAAATGCACAAGTCTGAAGAACAAGAAGAAGAAGAGTCAAACTTTGAATGCTGATAAGGGGAAAAAACGGTCAGTATCTGCAACATAAAAGTTGTAGATGTACTGAGTACTGATACTGATATATTTATATGCAAAAATATTTTTGCGCGTGGATAATAATAGTGAAATTAATTGACCGACAACCTGCTGTTCGTCGTTAATAATAATTCAATGAGCGATTTTTCTCCAAGGAACAATACTTGATAATGCATAATGTGTCTACATAGTATCTAAAATATCAAATATATTGAATATTGATGATACTGTAGTGTATATTTTACATGCTTGTATCATGTGTCATATACCACAGACCACATACCACATATTAGGCATCGTGTATAAAGAGTGAAGAGGACTACAATTTGTCCTTTACACTATATATTTACAGAGTTAGAGAAAGGAGGGACAATAATTTGTTTTAAATTGAGGAATTGATAGCTATCAATGAATGAAGAAGAGAAGGAGAAAAAAAACGTTGATTGATTGAGGTGTGATTGAAAGATGAATGTGCAGAGTTTTTCTCTATCAATTGAAACTATTGAACTCTTGATCCTTCTTGTGCCTCTTGGATCTTGGATTTGGGATCTTGGCACTCCTCTACTTCTATTTCTACTGTAACCAAGCTAGGAGCTAGAGTACAGACAGGACATCAAATAAATATAGCCGCATACATTTTTTTCTATTTAGGTTATCAACTGCAAACTTTGGAACATTCCAAATGTATACAGAATACAGAAAGAATTACAATCACCATTACCATTAAAATATCATAATAATAATAATAACAATAATATTTTAGATGCAGCTATTTTTGGATTGAATTGATACAGCATTTTCATTTATATTCATCTTTAGTTTCGCCGTACTTTTATTGTTCTTTGTTTCTTCTTCACTGTACTTTGTATCAGTATGTTTTTGTTTGTAGTTTGTACTGTGCAGTGGGTTACAAAATACTTGTTGACGTATAGTATTTAAAATACTGTTTTTTGATAGATATTTCTTTAAATTAGTCAACTTGAATATTAAATATATTTAAGTTATGCCCCTATATTTATTTATGATTTGGGAAATTTCATCCTCCTCTTCAGTTGATTTCTCAAAATTGCAAATTGTTGAACATTACATTTTACATTGTACATTGGATTGGGAATTGGGAATGTTGTATAATAAAAAGTAAATGAAAATTGGTATTCTATTAGTTTAAACGATTGGTTCACTCATCATTTGTATTTTGTACATAAGTACAAAAGAAGAAATCGCACAGTGGCAAATTTTTGGAAACATGTCTTGATTCTTGATTCCTGATCAAAAATCAAACTGTTATTTAGTGTTTTTCTATCATGTTTGTTTTGATTGATTCCACGTATTATAAACTGTGTAGACTGTATACTGTAAACTGTAGACGTGTTATTGTTTTCTCTTTGAATTAGCAGGAATGTACAGCGTACAGTGTACAGGTTTAAAAGAGAAAGGGTCAAAAATCAAAATGCACGAATGTTAAATGCTAAATGCTACTGACTACTGACTGAAGATGAGTTGAAGAACCACTGTATATAAAGTGTAAAGTATAAACACAAATGAATTTTTTTCAAGCTGCATGCGTAGCATCATCTATAAACGTGCAGGCTGTACGCTGTACACTGTGCATTTTTGGGGGAAAATCGTGTCATTTTTCTATTGATAATGCTAATTATTATTTTTTTTATACAATTAATAAATTAGAGAAACGTTGATGGATATCGTGGTTCTGTGTTCTGTGTGAGGTGTATTGTGTAGATAGATAGATAGATGGATAAAAAGATAGTGTAAGTGAGACACAATTCATAATAAATAAATATACTTATTGGGTTTAAATTATTATGCATTTCATAAATTTGTTAGTACGTATTAAATCTTGCTGACATTAATTTTCTACACCGTACACATTTCGTTAGTTGTTAGCTGTTAGCTGTTAGTAAGGGCTACTAGTTGAAGCTTGTGATGAAATGTTCCATGTATAAATATGATATGATATTATAGTATGATATGTGTACTCACAAACCATTTGTCAAATTGAAACTTTTTTTTGAAGATGAGGAGGAATCGAGTTGGAAATAGACAGTTTACAGTTTACACATCGCATGATTCTCTGTAAAGTGTTGAGTGTTAAGTTTATGTATGTGTCTAGTGTCTACGCAGACGGAGAAAGATTACAGGTGTTTTCAGATGTAGGCTTCATATATACAAATTTACATGACCAATGAATAAATTTTTACGTATATTTTAATATTTAATAATTATTGTGTGTGCAACGCAAGACGCAAGGCATAGGATTCTCTTCTTTTTTTCGAAATATTTTTTGGCACTCTTGACTCTACATCTTTAATTTTACCGATTGAAATAATAATATAATATATTATTAAATATTATTGCAAAACTTTGAAGAAGAATAGGACAGCAACAACGATGATGATAAAGAGTAAGAAGAAGAAGAAGAAGAAAAGAATGGTTTATTACCTGAATAAATTTCGCATCGTCAATGATGCATGGAAAAAAAGGAAATGAAGTAAAGTAAAATGAGAGGACTCGATTCTCGATTCTCGATTATAACTGTCCTGTGGTTGCAAGTCACAAGTTACAAAAGTATCACTTTCATACAAGTCATAAGTTGTAACTTGTCGACTTGTGTGTGTATGTGTGTAATGTACTGTATTGTCATGCATTGTATATTGTATTGTATGTGTAGGTGACACTTCATTTGTCATCACGTGTATGGTCATAAAATGGGGTTTAGATTCTTTACTTGATTGCAAATGTACGCCAAGATTTTTCTCTCTCTCTCTCTCTCTCTCTCTTTCTTTCTTTATGATTTTCATCTTCATCAGTCGTTTGTCGTTATCTTTTATCTTGTATGTAGATTGTAGATGTAGAATCTTTTTATCTTTTTATCTCGTTGTAGGATACTACTGACTACTGACTACTGTGCACTTTGTTACTCTTAACTTCATCTTGGGTCTTTTGTATTTTTTATTTTTTATTTTGAAGACTGAGCGTATTCAGTAGTAATTTCCTTTTTGTCTCTGTCTAATGTCGAATATGTAATATCTAATGTAGTGTGTAATGTGTAATACTGAGGAATGAGGAGTCAATAATGATCAAACCTACATATTATGTGTTATGAATTATGGTCATGCATTTCTTGATGATCGGTCCTTAAATTTTTTTTTTTGGGGAGGAATTAAAATGATATAGCATTTGTAATTCGTAATTCGTACAAATCCCAATCCAAATCCAAAATACTGTGGACTGCGGACTGTTGAATACTGAAGATTAATATAGTAATCGCCAGTACATGCGTGTCAGATTATCTGTCTTTCTCTGTCCGATTGGATTGGATTTAGTCATTATCATCAACACAACAGTCAGTTCCGTGTGCCGTGCACATGCATCTTTTCTTTTCTATAAGGACATAAAATAGGGATTTGGTAGAGAGGAAAACTAGAAGCTGTTACTTTCAGGTTTTTTCCCTCTACTGTGTGTGTGTGGTTGCAACTTGAAACTTGTAGTCTGTAATCTATAGTAATCTATACATATGGAAATAATTGTAATGTATATTTGTGTCTTTGATGCTCGATGCAGAGGTAATCAATCTTCGGCACATGTATATAAATTTGATATGTAACTGGTAACTGGTATTGTATGTATTCGGTGTTTAGTTTCAACTGTGTAAAATGTACAATTTACAATGTGACACGTAACAAGTAACAAGCCATCATGTAGATGAGTAATTTACAATGACCACATGATTAGTTGAAGATTTTATACGTCTTGATTCTTGATTATGTGGACATCTTCCATCACTTGTGTACTTGTGTCATATACTATCACATTGCAACAACAGTATTATGTACTGAATATTATATAACAGCAAAAGTAAAGCATTGTAATGAGAAAAACGTGCTTGTACTATTTTTTTTTCTATTTTTGTTGGATAAAAGCCCGTGAATTTCAAGTATCATGATTATACTATTTTTATTTTTATCAATAAATCGTATATCATGTAGAAAGATGTTCTTAAAGTGCTCAAAAACTTGAGTAACCAAAATCATGTTTGTGTACTCTTGAGGATTCTTGAGAATCTATTTGTAAATAAATAAATAAATAAATAGGGAAAGAATACAAGTGGGATTGCAACAAGAAAAGAGAGGAAGGAAGATGAATGATGATTTTAATGATATTTTGTAATTTGTAATAGATACGGAATCGTCCATTACATTAGTTTACTTTTTCTACAATAAATGATTAGTTCATTCATTCTTCTGTTCTGGTCGTCTTTCGACTTTCGACCTTTTTTTATAAACTACGTAAAATCTTTCTCTGTTGATTGGCGTCATGTTTTTTGTTTGAGGAAACGGATTCTCAGGATCATGCATGATTTTTCAGGACTTTTTTTCCAAGTTGTCTTGATTTCATGATCTTTTCCTGTTATCTGAAGATGTTGATGAGAGTCAGTTTTCAGTTGATATGGATTATTAATATTTATATGATATTTGACTATCTTGATCGAAATTCGAAAGTTGAATGGAAATTTTAAAAAGGAGGAGAAGAAACCAAATCTAGAAATGAGTACGTATGTTATAATTTGCTCTAATTATAATCCATAATTCATAATCATCACTGAAATGAACACTATCTCTATCTTTTACATGTATTTTCTTGAGTCTTGATAGAATATGCCAGAGATGCATATTTATATACTATATACATGTGCAAGTATGATAAATGCTAGAGATGAAATACTTACATAGGTCAGTTTACATACGATTTTCAATATTTTGATGTACACATTATAGATTATGTAGAATGTAGAATAGATGAAAAGAAAAACCGACCTAATTTAATGAGTTGATAAATACATGATTAAATCTTGTTGCACAATCACACAGATTTTATAGGCTTTTGTTTTTTCTTCTTGTTGTTCCTTGCATGTTACATGTGTATATTAAATATGCTGATAGTAAATGTATCATGTGTTTACTATTTACTACGGTTGATCTCGATTTTGGATTGTGGTAGAGTATAGAGTGTAAATTGTATTGTTTATGTAGGTACAAGTACAAAGTACAAGGTATCATGTCTATAAAACTTGCATCTCATTATCATCTTTAGTGAAAGATATACGGATGGTTCTTTTTGTGTACATGCTCATGATATTTGTATCTGTAGGAGGATAAAACCATTTTATTTTTTTATGACGTGTTGTTCTTGTGTATGATAATACATAATAAATTATAAACTGTCAATACAACATACATATGTATCTACAAACATTCATGTATATGTATGTATGTATTTTTCATTCATGTTTTTTGCTTGAGCAAACCAGAGTGGAGTGATAAATAATGATGAATATTGGGATTACCTACGCAGAGTACATGTTACATTTTATATTTTATATTATAGATACTACAATCAAAATTATACCAGTGGCAACACTTTTACTATATTTAATATTTATGTACACTGCGCACCGCTTCATGTACGTACAACGTACATGTATGATGCCTTTTACTCTTTATCCAAAAGACCAAAGCCGAGACGTGCTAGAAATACCAAATACCAATATTAGTATCACGTGCTTAATAATTGCTGCTAATTTAATTACCTAAAAGAAAGGGACTTGTTAAAACTATTTAAGTTTTTAATGAAACCAAAATTAGGGTGTAGAATATATAATACGAGTACGAATACGAGTAAGAATGGAAATAAGTCAAAGGAATACACAAAGTGCATTTAAATTTAACTATATAAGTGTTAAATATGCATGTAAATGTGATACCTATAAATTCTAATGAAATACGGACTACGGACGGACGGTGGGTAGTCCAAAGTCCCTTTGTTAATCTTTTTTTTAACGTTGATGATGACTCTCAGCAGGAAAGATGCTCATGTTCTGGGTTTTATTCACAACTACATATTTATTATGTGATGAGATGAGAGGAGATGGGACGCTGGTTGGTGTGGTGATGAGTGTGAAGTGATGAGCGAGGGATTAATATAATTTAATTTATCAAGTGTGTCTCATTAATATACATAATACCTTTACCTTTTGAATTTTGCATTTGTTACACTGTGACTAAATATAATGTGTTTGTCTGAGGTTTTTCCATGCTACATAAATATATACATTGTCATTGTTATTCTTATTCTTGGCATGACAATGATATAATTACGCATCTTTTGTTCTTCATTAGTTATTTCCGTCATGTGAGTATAAAGTATAATATATAATGTGTAAAATGCGGAATGTTCAAAAAAAAAATAAAAAAAGAAGTTGGTCCTATCAAAGACATTTTATGAGGTTTTAATTAAAGTATGAACTATGAAGTATGAAGTATGAGGAATGAGGAAGATGAGTATAATAATGTGTACTATTTCTAATGTTTTTTTTTCACTTTCAGTTCCTCACTCTCCAGGAGGCGTTGCTTACGAACGAAAGGCACCAGTTCCGGATTGGATAATAGATTATTGGCATCCGTTTGAAAAAGCAGCTTATCCGGACTATTTTTCCAGGCGAGAGCAACGCAAAAAGGAATGGGTGGAATTATGGAATAAGCATTATGGCGGAGCTAATGAACCTCATGATAGTTTGCATGAACACCACCCAAAGAAATAGAGGAGGTGGGAAGAGAATTTATATAGGATAAAACAAGAACAAGACATCCCTTGGATGTGGAATATGGATGTAGTAATTTAAAAACATGAACGTTAATTATTCTTTACGGTATGTAAAAAATACTAAATATAAATATTGTATATGGTCATTTAAAATCCTACATAAAAATACAATGTATGGGTATTCAAAGTGAAATTGGGATATTGAAAAGAAAATCAACCACCTTATGAAAATGAAAAACTGACCGTATGCCGTATGTCAAAGTCATAATTTTTATTTTCGAATCTTGGTAAATAATTTTAAAAATACATATGATATGATATGCATCTGTGAAAAACTAATTATACTTATTGTGTAATACGAAATATTATCATTTATAATGTATAATGAGTAGCACGTGCGCATTATACATGATGCATTATATAATAGCTATAATAGTATAATAATAATAATAATAATAGTAATAATACTTAATGTTACAACGACGTCGGTCAAGTACATATAAAGTATTTAAACCAACATTTTAAAAAACGTAAACGTAAACATTAAACATGAAGGATGAACGGTGCAAACCCTTATTATATATTGTATATCTTATATCGAATTCTATTCTATGTATATGTTTATGTTATACTATAAACTACAAATAAAAAAAAACGTAGATGATTTGATTTGGATACATAAACAAATTGAATGACTTTGTACATTGTACCGTGTACATGTGTATGAATGCACTACAGGATTTTTGAGAATGACATCACTGTGCCATTTAATACTAATTTATTTAATGACATGAAATATAAAATGCATTATCCGACGTATTGACTATTGACAGACATAGATAGGTAATACGTATGTACATCATCATAATAATCATCATCATAATCATACGTACATCAAGTGGGTCTTTTTAGACTCTTTCATTATTTAAGTAGGTATTTTCTATGTCATGTTGTTGTAATTTGTAATGTTTGTTTGTTTTTGTGTGTTGCATGCAGGGCAGCAGAAAAGAGAAGAGAATCAATCGACATTCAACAAAACATAACATGATATGTTTAGACTTTACAGTTTACAGTTGAGACTTTAGACATGGCATGGATATGATTGAAGTGGGAGTAAATGATTCAAAAGTGCATTTCATCCTGTTTGTTATATCATATCATTTCATATGTTATGATATTGATATTATTAGGTATATGTTAAAATATGTTGAAATCATTTATTCTTGAGACTCGAGACTTGAGTCTTGAGAACACGTACAACATACATGCCAAGTATTTGTCTAGTAAGTAGTAAGTAGTAATAATTGTAGTAGTAGCGGTTGTAACAATAGCAGTGAGAACCTGATAACATCTAGATTACTACATTATATTGTATTATAGATTATAGAAAACATGAAATGAAATGAGGCACACAAACACACAGAGGCAAAAGTAGCAAAGTTCTTTGTGTCCATTTTTGAATCGATTGAGAAATTAAAACTTTGTATTATTATTATTAGTCTTATTATTTTATCTTCAAAGTAAAGCAGTGCAGTTAAGCGTATACATGCAAAATACAAAATACATGATGTGTTTGACCGTATGTAGAATTTAGACTGCGTTATCTACTATATCATTGAAATGTTTAAATAAAATTAAAATTTTGTAGGTATGATAATAATAATTGTAATAATACTAATTATTATTATAAAATTTGACAGTTTACAATTTCAAGTCTCAACCTATTTCTCTATTCTACTCGGACATGTGTTTATACTTGTAGTTTGTTGAATCATTATGTAATAGGTAATGATAATAATTCAGGATTCAGTATCCATCCACATCCACATCCACATAGGCACCACCTTCACATTTGATAATTGATAATAATTCCTAATAATGTGAAAATAACTTTCATTTTTCAAAAGTTGCCGATTGTCAGTTGTCAATTGTCAATGCGTGTGTATATTTAATAATTATGATGTCCTCTGTCTGGTGTTGTTGTTGTTTTGCTGTTTTGTTGTTGTTGTAGTACGATTTGCTTTCTGTTGCAAGTTTCAATACTAATTTTGAATTTAAAGGACGGAAGAAGAATCAATGTAGAATGTTGAATGTACATGGATTTGTTTATTATGTGCCTCATGCATGTTTTGAAAACGTCTATGGCTCATCATTTGTCTTTTCTGTTAAATAACGTTATTTGCCATTGTGTTTGTAATTATAATTTTAGCCAAGTGTAAATGGCAAATGGTAAAGAGGAGGGAGTGAGTATGAGAGAAAGTGATGTCAAATATTTTCTAATTCCAAGTCTTCTTTCTTCTTCTTCTTCTTCTTCTTCTGGTTTTTCTCCTCCTCCTCTGCACAAGTAAATACATGTACATATATTTGTCCTTTACCTTTGTCTATCCTCTATGGTTTATGGTCTATGGTTTATCTGCAGCTATTTGTATTTCATTCTAACTTCTAACTGTAGTATTTCAAAGTAGATGGTAATATACTTTATACTATATTTATATGTATATGTGTACGTGTACAGACTTTTGAAAAACGTATAATATTATGATGTGTTTGTACTGTATTTAAGGTTGACTACAAACGAGGCTCCTTTGTCATCCTCTTCATTTTTCTACATTCTATAGAATATGCACACAGAGTCTAGTGTCTAGAGTAAGAGAAGATTCATAAAGAAAGAAAGAAGGAAAGAAAGAGTGAGAGAAAAGTAAACAGTATGGAAAATATATGTATGCAAGTTTTAATTTTGTCCTGTGTTTGTGTTTTGTGTGTGCTTGCGCTTGTGATGATCATTAGGCTTTAATAAATAAGTATTCACAGGACAATTAACTTGGTTGACTTAACATTGTACATTGTACAGGATGCATACAGTATACAGTAGATAGTAGATAGCCGCCAGCTCATCTGTTTTGATTTTTGATCGTCCCGTTCATCATCTAAAATCTAAACACAATGATGAAAAAGTAGAGAGAGCAATTAATATGCCATTTACACTCATCGATACACAAATCAATCAATCATATCTATACTCTATAATATTTTTTTATTATATTGTTAGTTATTGTTTGGTATCTACAACTTATTATCATCCGTGTGTTGTATGTTGTGCATCTTTAATCTTTAGTCTATAGTCGATAATCTATAATCTATACTGTATGATGTTTTAATGTAAGGAAATGTTTATTCCGGTGCATTGTCAATTGTGACTTTTCACACACTTTCATGTATATTGTATATCTTCCGTCGCACACAGCCCATCGCACATGCGGACATGAATAGATTTTACATCCATAATCCATACACACTTTTGATTTTTCATTATAAATCATAATTGATGCAGTACCCTCCATTTTTTCCCTATACAATAATAATAATAATGCTCATGTACACTTTCAGGCCTCTATTCGTTCGATAATCTCTTTCAGCATGATTAGATCCTTACTCATTTTTTTCCACAGCTCAAGCATCAAGAATGAAGCATCAAGACGCAGGTGCGAAGAGACAAAAAAGATCATCTTCAATTCCTTTGGTTTGGCCCGGTGTCCACAACCACTAAATAGTGATTATGAGTCCTGAAAATAGAAAACGAGTTAATAAGTACTGACGCTAGGCTTGGCTTGGCTTGGCTTGGGTTTAGTAACTAGTAACATTTATGAAATAGAAATCTTTGAGGCATTGGACAGTGGACATTTCCATGGATAGATGGTTGACGGAGTACTGTTAAAAAATACTACATCAAACTACACATTCATACAACAGGTGATAATACAATAGACAAACAAGTGGGCGCAATTCTTTTTTTCGAATCTATTTTGATTTCTAAAGTAAAAACATGCATGTAGCATGTAGAATGTAGAATGAAGAGATCCTTACGGAGGAACAAGAGTACCATATACTACAGATTTCAAAACAAAAAACCCCACAAGAGATAGAGTCATGTATGTCATTTGAGAGTTGAGGTTATATTACCTAAAGGATACCAAATGCCAAATATAATACATAAATACAAAATACACCAGTCTGTATTTTGTATTTTGCATTTCTGTATGTATTTACAATCTACAGTCTGCATATTTACTTGGGATAGGTGGAGAAAAAAGGGAGAGTTCTTGACTTTCAATTTTAATCTTTGTAATATCTTAATACTCAATCCGGATATGATCGTGTATCATGTACTGTATTGTGTATTGTGTGTTGTGTGCTGTGTATCACGTGTGTGGTGTACATTTGTTTGTTTCTTTATTGGCCTGTTTGACATCTGCATTCTACAAAAAGCATTGTAAAAAGAAAAAAGGTGACATATGTATGGAGTTTGGAGTATCAAGCATAAAGAATAAAGAATGATAAAGTATCATTTGAAAAATTGCTGACTATTGACTATCGACGATCCATTCCGTCAATTTTGTGTTTGTCAAGTAGCTTTTGTATGTACTCATTTATTTATGTATTTTGTACACTTTGTAAACTTTGTCAGTTGAACAATTAGTACAATGGAAAAGAGTTAAAGTTAAAGAGTTGCTATTTACTATTTCATATTTATTCACCAACGAATATCCTCACGTCTCTCCTCGTTTGTCGTTTCCCTGTTGTCGATTACCAATTGCCAATTGCCTACTGACCTATTATTCAAGACTCAATACAATTTGCAACCTTTGTTTGCTTGTTTATTTTGTTTCTCATTGTATCTACAATCTACAAATAGGAATGCAAACGTCATCTTTTCATCTGGAAATTTTGTTTGATGAACAGTATTCATTTTTATCTCCATTATGAATTACAAAAATACATACTGTGTGTGTGAGAGTGTGTGAGTGTGTGCGTGTGGCATATGCACTTGAGTTATGATTATGAGGCTTTATGACATTTAAAAAGCAAAATAATAATAATAATATTAATAGTGCATTCATCTCCATGCTCATCCTCTTCGTCATCGTCATGATGAATAAGCTTTTCTGTATCCTTTTTTTTATCTCACTTCGCTATTCACCATGCATATAAATACAAAATACAAATACAGTCAAAAAGATTTAAACTTCAAACTTCAACGTGAGGATGAAGGTTGATGATGAATTCACAGAAAGTAAAAAAAAAACAAAACAAAATAAAAACAAGACATATGGATGAAAAAAAAACGTTTCCTATTGAGAAAACATATTAAGTAGTGATGAAATTTAGTTTTTTATGTTGATGAGACAGGCAGACAGGGAGGGAGACAAAGGAAGAAGGAACCCAAACAGAGAGAGACAGAGAGAAATATGGGAAGAGAAGAGTAAACATTTCATTCAGAAAATGTTAAAGTTTGTTAACCTTATTCTTTGGCGTAAAACGTAAAACGTACGATTTGTACTTTGTCTGCTGCATGAAAAGACACGAGACGTAAAGACGTAAACATGAGCAAAAAAAATGCTGCATTCACAATTCACATGTCTAATGTAGTGGTATTTAGTATGCAAGTATTTATTAAAAATTACAAGTAAGATACAAGATGAGAGTGAATACAAACGACAAAGTACAAACATGTGTACCTACATCAACACACTGGTCACTGCTCACTTTTGTTAACTAATACTGTAAACTATAAAACACACAAGTTTGGATTCTGAATGAACCTTTTATCTTTTCATGTATCGTCTCATTTCTCATTTCGTAGTCTTACGTTTAATAAAAATCCCTGCATATCTAATATATCTAACATCTACTCGGTTAATATTTAATATAGTTATGCAGTTTCTGTAAACTGCATTCAGAATTTTTAGAGAAAATATAATGAGAGAGATTGACAATGTGGATTGTAGATTTTGGATGTGTCATGTGTCGTGTGTCCTGCGTCCTGTCTCTGGTAAACGTACCGACGATCCTTCATTGTAATACACAGGACAAATGGCCATATATTGAGGATTGAGAGTTGAGATGGAAGATTCACATTTTTCAATCATTACTCTTACGCACCGCACCGTACCACATGAAACATGAAACATCAAACACCAAACAGCACATTTGCATCCATCTTCAATCACAATTCACAATCCACAATCAGCCTCATGCGTTAACTCTCCTTTTTAATCGCATGCATAATACCTATAACCTATCATAATAATAATAATAATATTAATAATATACAGAAAATATGCATTCTTTCACATTCCCATTTTGTGAATACGGTATTATTTATTTATTTATGCATTTATTTTAATCCCAAGTGATTACACATGTGTGTTCATGCGCATAATTATTACATTCATTAAGTCCACAAATTAAAATTTATATGCATCAGAAATCAGACACAAAATCAAAAAAACAAAAGGAGGGACATTTTTTGTACAAAGTATGGACTAAATATGCAAAATACGATAGTATAAAAGTAAATGGGGAATGGTGAATAAAGAAATTTAAATAAGAAAACAGGATTAACATTTTATTTTACAAAATGTCAGTGTCAGTGACATGATATTTCAGAAACTCTTTTTTTCAAGATATATTTTATAGCTAATAATTAAATGAGTTTTCATTCCTCATTCCTCATTTTTCAAAGTTATAAAGATAAAGTATTTTATAAATAATAATAATAATTACGCTTTTCCCTTTTTCTTTCTTCCTTGTTTCAAATATCTGTATATCATATCACATCTTTGTTTTTTTGTTTTTTTTGTGAATTCTTGGCCAAAAAAAATTCAGACATTCCTTTAAAATTCATTATTATCTTTCTATTTAAATTATCATACTTTTGATTTTTGATGAATTAATTCAGTACATGCAAATATGGATTAAGAATTATTATTATCATTATTATGCTTGCGTCTTATCTTCTAACAAGGTGTCATAAAAATGTAGAGATGAGATGAGACGATGAGTGAGGATGAGAATGAGAAAAAGGGAAACCTAAATTTTGTCTAAATAATAATATTTGCAGTACAAAGTTTAGGCAGTACAAAATTAAATTACTTGTGATTTTATGCAGAATGCAGAATGCAGAATAAAGAGTAAAGAATACAGAATAAATGAGCATACAACATAACATATACAATGTGCAAAGGACAAGTCATGCATTTTGGCCTTTTGTCTTTTTATGCTCTTTTATTATCTTAAATTTATGAGAATCATAACTACACCAAAAGTTATCGTATGCTATGATATGGTGAGCGACGAGGAACGAGGAATGAGCAGAGAGCAGAGCACATGCATAACTACTTTTGGGTCAAATGCCAATAGAAAATGTGTAGTACTGTGTAGTGTTTAGTGTGTACACAAACATTGTACATAGTCCAAAGCTCCGTCTAAATTTTTGACTCTGTACTCTGTACATTTTACATGTTTTAGGCATGACACTTATGTTATAATTATTTACATGGGGTTAAATATTAAATGTATTATTACGCTGTATGTTGGATTTGGAAATGAAAAGTGTCCAAAAATCCAAAATTCTACTTGATTTAAGAAAACTTTTGTAATACACATCTCCTTTTATAAAGTTACTACATTTTTGACAATTTTTAGTGACAGGATAATAGCTGAAAGCTGAAAGTGAAAAGATGTACACTTTTCATACAAATAACAAAGTTAAGCAAACCAAAATTGACTTTACCTGTGCGTGAAACGCATTTTCCATGTTCTAATACTTAATACATGATATAATCAGAGCTGCGTAAGATTTGTGTACATCGTATTGATTATGCAAAACCATCATACAAAAAAAAACTTTCGCACTTTACCACTTTTGACTTTTGACCTGTTTTTGAAGCATTTGATTTTTAATGAAAATGAAAAATATTAAACGCCAAGCACCTTTTGTTTGACAGACATTTAACATAAGATTTTTGGTTGGGTTTCTATTAAAAAGTAAAATTGAGATTGAAAATCAAAAAAGTGAATAGTTGATTAATAAAAATGATAGTGACAAAATTCATTTGTTTATTCAGTCGCATTTCGCATTGAACATGTGAACGTTTTCATGAGAATACAAACCTTTTGTTTAGTATGAACATTGAACATATTATACGTGTACATACAATTTCTGTCGTGTGGTTCCATCTGGTGCACAGCGTCTACATGAAACGCTTCAAGTTTAAATGAGAAATGAGAAAGCTAATTACCAATTGCTATTAAGTACAGAATGTATATAGAAAATGGATAATGAATAAAAGTCATCTGACATTCATTCTTTTCCCTTCCTTTACTCGCGATTCTATAGATTTTAGATTCTAGATTCTAGACGCCTGATGAAAAGTAATCTAAAGCCATTTTTTTTCGCTTCCCTCAATTTATAAGGGTGAAAAAGATGTATACTTTGAGAATCCGCTCGTGTGATAAAGCTAGAAAAATAAATATTATGCCTAAACAAAAAGTAATGGAGTTGGAAACAGTAACTAAATTATGTATGTACATTCTGCATTCTACATGTAGGATGATTTCCTCGAAACTTGGAGTTTGGAGCTTGGACTGTTGTCATTGTGTATCTTATATGAATAGCTCCATGAAAGATTTGTTGGGTAAAGGCTCAGTTGATAACTTTTTGACAATTTATTTTTTGTAATTTTTTAAACTTATATAGGCATGTGTGTTGTCATTAGTTGTTGCATGTGGCAAAAGGAAAAAATTTAATTCGAATTACTAATACACTTTTTTT
>JABASP010000600.1:0-46784 GCA_019776565.1 Sminthurinus signatus
AAACCGTTAAGAATGATGTTTTTTCATCCCTAGCAATGCGTTTTTGAAGGTTTTTTGAAAAAATTAGATTTTCGCGATTTTGACGTCTACTAGCTGGTAAAGTTAGTCATGTAGTCATCATCCTCTATTGATTTGCTCACGCGAAGTCTTGGTGTCCTTTTACTACTACTTCCTACTTGCTGACAATCAGTAGACGACTCTCGACTCTTATGTTACGTGTTATCCATGGTTCCGTATTTTCCAGATGATTAAGTGACGTCTGTGACAAATCACAGACACAATATACGAGCACCCCCATTCAATTTGTTCGTCTCCCTAAATCTTTCTTTGAGCCTTCCTATAATTATGAGAATGGCTATACTTGAACGATGAGAGTGAAGGGGAAAGTTTCTCTTACTATATCCTTTTATAAGTACACAAGTAGACATGCATGCATAAGTATAAGTATCTTATTTTGTACTCCCAATCCTATGTATACGCAGGAAAACATACGTTTACTTTCACACTTCATTGTGGATACTTTCTCTTGTTGTTTTGACAGGTTACATTCATCAGTTCTTTCTCTCGTATAATCTATAATACTTCTTTATTATTTATTACTAGAAGAAAACTGATCGATGAAAAAGTATTTATTCTCTTCGATGAAATATACCAATTCTATGTTCACTTTTCCCTCTTATAAAATACAACAGATAATTTGTAGACGTTATACATTGAATACTTTGTCTTTTGTTTCAGTGGAAGACAATATAAAAGCCTCATAATTTTTTGTCATTTGTGGCTTTGTATGTATACTCTATACATACAATACTAATACATTTCTAATACATACTCATTGTCAGTATGCTTATACAACACGGCAGCACGTCCCATACGTACGTACGTGCTTTTTTTATGTATTTTATTTTTATGACTCAATCTATTATTAGCACATGTGACAAGAGGAAATTCTTGAACACCTATCATGATATTTGGAAGTGTATTGATGATAATGAGGAAGGTTACACAACCGTGCCATGATAATTTAATGTGCTAGGGATACGGCCTTAAATAAACATCATTAAAATTATTATGTCTCTCCTAACTCCTGGCTCTTCTTCTCTGAAAACCACTGTATAAAAAAGCGTTACTTGTGTATTACGTTTGTGTGTATAATATTATATATTATATAACTATCCTTTGAGCGTACACAAAAGTCGTATATTACTTGTACTTAAGTCATACATACATGCATTACATCGATAATTGTTTACTAACATTTCAAAGATACATAGTACATAATCATATCTGGAAAAGGTGCACAATGTACAGTGTACATTGTACAAGGAAGAGAGAAGAGAGAGAGAAATACAGAGGAAAATATTTTGTATTGCCCGACTCCCCATGAAATCAGCTTCAATACCTTTCTTTCTTTCTCGTATTATACATCACTCACACATACATATATCCACACTCAAGTATGTATCTATACCGGTCTTTGTATCATTCATTCTTATTGTTAAAATGACAAAGACAGAAGTGAGCATGTTGCCATCAGCTCAATAATAGCACATAACACATTATAATGAAATATTTCTTTCTTGTTGTGTAGATTGTAGATTAGTAAGGTACACAAATACATCAATTTTTTCATCTCTCAAATTCGTATGGGAAAATTTTGTTTGTTTTTGTGTAATACAATGCTTTGAATGTATGTAATACATTCATTGTACATTGTATGTGTACAATGTATATATATTCTGTATATTATGTACAATATTAGTTTTCGTTGTAAACTTTTGTACCATATATACATTATACATGTTTATTTTGACAGTATTATTGTTACTTTTAAGACAAAAGTCTGTCCATTTATCCACCTCAAATATTTTCAATGCTGCTCATTGCATGTATTCTGTGTACGTAAAATCTATTCAGGTGTCTGGTGTCTTACTACTAAGTATAAGCTTTTAGATACAAATACCAAAGGGTGAGACAATTCTAGACCTACCTTGTAGACTGTTTGTATCAATATTTATGGGAAATTCCTCTCCATTATTTTTTCCAGTATTTGTTGACAGATCGAGTTGACAAGCATAATACAGTATTAAAATAATATAATGCACATTCCTTGTGTAGGAATTTAAATAAAATACGTTGAGTAAGAATCTGTAGAAATTCATAGTACCAAAGTTTCTGTATCTCTTACATTCGCAATATTTTTGTCACTTGTTTTACTCTGTATGTGGTATTACTTAAAACATGCGATATTGGACTTGATCTGCACTTTCGTACATCTTCAACCTGCAACATACATGTACATAACTTATAATACATTAATTATTAATTGCAGTGTAAAGTATAACTTTTAATGGTAAGGGTTTTGTGTTTTATGAATATATGTGATCCATCGAAATTCTTCAAGAAAAAAAACCATGTCTGTAGTATCAAGAATGTGGATATGTAGTATACAGTATACATTTGTACCTTTACTCCAGGAATGAGACATGTGAAATGATAATAACTAATGGTTTGAAAGAAAAGTTGAAACTCACTCTCTATACCCTTTTTGCTCACATCTATATAAGATGTAGTTACAATGTACAATCCTCAAATATTCAAGTTAATAAATAATATCGTAGATTGAATTGAAATGTATTGAAAGTATGAATAGCAATAATAAATAAGAGAAGTAAATGTATACTTATGTATGTGTATTATTGTGCCTTATACACACCTTGAATTGTAATGCCTTTACACTACGTTTTTATACAAATTCAAATATCATTTACTATGATGATAAACAATATTTTTCTTCGAGACACCATACTGCCTTATTTCTCTTTTCTCCTCTGAGCACCTATTGGTAAAGTTATTCTTCTTCTTCATTTCTCTTACTCCACACTCTAAAAATGCTGCATTTTCTGTCTACACATGTATGTATGTACGTGCACACAAATACACATTTTTTTCTTAAAATAGAAAAGTATGATAGCTATACATCTTATACATCCACTACCCATTTCACATGTTACGTATCCAATTCTCAATTATTATTACATATATCTCACAGTATAAATGATAGAAAGTATTTTCCACAGTCAATAGTATACTGGAGGACGTATCGTTGTTGTATTTTGAATGCATTAAGACGCTTTAAGGCTTATGATATCTATTGATATTGAACTTGTAATATACTCATTGCAGTATTTTTAATGGTATAGATAGAGAAGGTATTCAGCGCATACCGATAAAAAGTGTAAGTTCCAAAGATAAAAATGCATATCCGACAAGTTTTTAATGTTGAAAGGAAATTACTGGATTACGTATACACAAGTAAATAGCTCGATTTAAAGTAACATTCAATACGTATTTCTTGATACATGTGTGCTTCTAGTGTAAAGGTATAAAATCGTCGTATTATTATTACACATCGTGTCAAGTGTATAGAATATAGGTAGTCGATGGATAGATTTTAGTTATATGATGAAATTATTATTATTATTATTACGACTTAAATCTATTGTAAATGAATAAAAAGAAATTCTTTGTACATTGTATAATGTATGATCCGTATCTGTAACTCTTTTGCTACCTGTTTAAGTTAAGAAAATCTATCAAATAAAAAGCATATATTTTAGCAGTCAATCATTATTGTCGTTATTATACCTTTACTATAACACTAATGATAAGGTTTAGATAAAAATTTCCTTCAACTTGGTCCATATCAACATCAACAATGTCATAAGTACAATATGTGTATATTATACAAACTACAAAGTTTGTAAAGTATGGAAACGAAACCACGCAGTCAGTCAACTAACAATACAATCATTATTGTTACATGATGTGTTACATGTATTACGTAGTATTACTTGTACCTTTAAGAATTTGGGATAGTGGATAGAGTTTTGTTGTATGTACAATGTAATGGCTACAAATTGTTTGACCAATTAATTATTATATCTATTCCTGGTTTGGTATTTTCATATGCACATAGAAATACCTATATGCTTATGCATGTAAAAAATGTGTAAATATCAATAGACGGGGTGTTATGTTATTATTATTATTATTATTATATCCCAAGTTGTACAAGATGTGAGAATGTTTACACGTCATCTCTTTCAGTGACTGTACGGACATTATTATTTGCCATTCAAAGTGAAAAGTGTAATACCTAATGATTGTAATTATTTTGTAACGGAATCCTGTTTTCAATGAAATAATTGTTAGTTTTCCTATGGATCTCTTTTCACAGTAGTTGTGTGATACAATGACTAGTATCAGCTTCCAACTTGCTCTTGCCTTTTATTCCATCACTCAATATCAATTTGATGTAATACAGTGTACACAATGGACGTTGAAAAAAACGCCTTTACCTTTTGATGTACATTATACATTACACACATAATCTGTAGACACAGATCTGTTCAAGAAAATATTTTGGCTTCAAGTTCATTGTTCAAATGGGTATGAGAATTGAGGATTGAGAATGGGTTTGTGTGTACTCATAAAATGTACAACGTGGATATGTACATACGGCCGTTGTTTAGCTGTCTGTCTATGTCATCATCATCAATTTCAAAAAGTAGCAACCTGAATAACATGAGCTTCACTGTCTTCTGTCTTCAGTCTTCAGACTTTAGACAGAACAGAAATAGAGAAGAGAGGAGCATACATGCACAGACAAACTCTGAATAGAAATGGAATTGAACTCCTATATTCTCTTCCTTCATTATATCTGTATTTATTGTGTATCTCCTTTCATTCCTTTTCACTAATAAATAATATATTCCATGTAGATTTGCTTTCTCATCCAGTACGTATCCAGGAGAATATGCACCTTCCTTTCAGTTGGAAGTTATAATGAAGATGCCATAATCCCGGTTAATTTTACCACTGTGGTAATAAAAGGAATGGTATAGATACTAGATATTCGAGATACAAATGAAACTTCTTTATCTGTCTACTTGTCTATTTAACGTCAATTTAGAAGACACAATAAATATTTACCAGTAACAACAAACTTATCTCATCGACAATGTACATTATTCGGATTGTATCATAACAAATAACAAATACATAGTGCATACTAGTCTCTCTGCGTGTACAGAGTACAATGTACATTGAACGTTGAGGAGAGAAGAGAATTTACTCCAATTTCAATTGGATCTCTCCCCCACTGTTATATGAAAATATACGTAACACAAATATATATCTTTTGACTCTGTACTTTGTACGATTAAAATATTAACGTTTACATTTTTTGCACAATCAGTTCTTATCATCAGGGTAACTTGCAGTTTTGCCACTCGTAGTGAAAGGGCAAAATTCTTAATCAAAGTTATAAGTTATCATAATAATAATTATTAATATTATTGAATGTGTGCAAATCAGGTGTCACTAGAACATTTGCTTATTGTTATTATTATCATGACTTGATTGATTTGTCACTGATGTACAGAATCAAAAATTGGGTATTATGTGAAAGCGTTCAAGTTGTTAAGGAATTTTAATTTAATCCACGATGTTGGATATTGCAAATTATGTTTATTCCAAATATGTATACTCTTGTTAATAATAATAATAATAATTGTATTTTATGTACATGCAAAGTTGATAAGAGTCAAGAATCTCAAGTTTGATAATAGTGTACTATGAACTATATGAAAGGAATCCATATCCAGTCTTACATTTGTATGTCAGCTTCATCAATGTTTTGAAATTTATGATCAGGATAAATTTTTGGATTGGTTCTGAGTTATGACCATGTACCCAATAGTATTGTCTTATACGCTGGGTTTGGTAACGTATATCATATGAATTACAATCTCTTTTCTCTCATTGCTTGAAGCTCTATCAAAAACATGAACTGAAACCATGCCTGTATAACCTATCATGCAAATACACTATAATCTATAATAGACATGAGATCGTATAGGTTCATGAGAGAATACTCCATGCTCAATCCTCAATACTCAGCATATAGCTTCTAAACGTCTATTGGGAATTGAGAATCAAAATTCAAGTTGGAGTTTGTTGGTTGTTGGTTGTTAGTAAAACGGAATAATAAGTCAAGCAGAGTCATAGAGTCATGATCATGACTAGCCTGTAATTGGATATGATTGCTTGTGGTTATTGTACAAGCCCTCCATTTAAATAAAACACAAGACTGTTGGCCTTCAGGACTTATTATAATTTATAATATGTGCATTTTAGTCATGTGTATACATAATATGTGTCTATACCTCTATACTTATTATACTTTTATCTCCATTGTTCATTATTTGTTATATATACATGTATATGCATATGTGTAGATACTAGATACATTTGTAAGGGTATATCAAATATACATAACATTTGTAATAATGAAGGAATAGATTAGGCTGTCTTTCCAAATACTATGAATTCAATTACACAAATCCTTTACAATGTTACTGGCTGATACCTATAATATAACCATTTCTACTTCGACAGTTGAACAACCAATCTCCATCCATCCCAACTTTCAAGGATTTTCTAACACTTGTTAAAGTATTTAGAAAGTCTTTCCACAGATTTATAGAATCATGAATATATGTGATATATATCTATATCACGTATAATGTATAGTATGTGATACTTTCGTCTATATGTACATTCTATATTGTACTCTGTACACATACAAGATGAAGAAATTACTTGGAAAGTACTCATCTAATTCTATATTATTGTATTGTACAACTATGAACTGTGGGGTATGTTAAAATTTAGATAGATACATAGACCCATTCTCATATCATTTATATTCTTCTCGTTTTATGTGCTCCTCTAAAATTATTCTATAAAAGTTTTATCGTAGTACAGTATAGTCATATTATGTAGGTACATGTGTACTGCAAAAAATCGATACTTTGTTTTCACTTGTACACTCAGGCTTTTCTCTTTTCGGAATCAAGTAAAAGTTAGAATTTGGAAGAACACTAACTCTCTCTCTCTCTTTCTTTCCTTCTTCTGTCTATCCTTTATATCACATGTGTGTACGGCTATGTATCAACTATACCTCTTACACATGAAGCCATAATCTTTCACTGTTTTGTTTTGTTTTCGGATTTTCAGTGAAAGCTTCCAAATCCTTTCTTTCCATCCATCCATCCCCTTTCATGCAATCGGAAAAGTGAGAGATTGAGAGTCGAGTGTTAGAAGTTAGGAGGATCCTGTATCCTCATTATACCAAATACTTACATAGGTACTTATTTACTTACATAGATCCAGATCCAGATCCAGATCCATACAAGCACACATAAGCATATATACATATACATTGAGAAAAAACTTGGATTGGTTTGGATTGGATTTAAGCATAGATCGTAGATAGAAACTTTCCGACATCATGTAATATAATGCATGGAAACATGTACCGACAACCGAAAACGGAAAAACCATCCTATGTAATAGACTTTTCTCTTTTGCACTCAATATAGATAATGTACTCACCCATATACACACACATTATATATTATAGATCTATATTTGATCGTGAGCCTGGATTATGTCTAGTAGTGAATATAGTCACACTCACTGTTCACTGTTCAAGTTTAAGCATGAAAAGGCGTATACTTGGATCGAAAGATATCCGGTTCTTTAGTGTTTTTCGTTTTGGTGCACTCACCAATAGAGAAGTGAGAAGGGAAAAAAAAACGCTCGATAGCTTCTTAATCAGGCGCCACTTTGTGTCAGACACACGCTCTCTTGTTTTCTACTTGACTTTGCACATTATATTAGAAATTTAGATTTAGAATAGACTGCTATAGTATATAAAATATAAAATGGTTAGGCATATGATTTATCATTGTAAATGTAGACGTAAAATTGTTATTTTTTTATTGTATTCCAAAAGTTCCATGAGTAATACAACAGTATGTATATACAGTATATTTATACCTAAAAAATATTGGTACTTATTTGTGGTTTCTAGTTTTTTATACACCATTATTAATACGTCTCAGATAGAATATCTTAAAACTTCAGTGTAAAACAAGTAAATCAATAATCGGCTTCCTTGCCTCTTTTTTTCTTTCATTTCCTTCTTTTGTTTGGATAAATAATGAATAAATGTAGGATGTAGGACATTGGATTTTCCCAACAGAGCAAAATGCACGTAAAACTAAAAACGTTCATTGATTGCAATCACGGTGCGGTTGCATCTTTCACTTTTGTTTTTTTTTCTCCAACCATGTTATACGTATTTACTGTACACTTCCAAGAACATGCGAGAGTATCATGCAGTGTAAGGAAGAGTAAATACATTTAATTCTAATGTAAAACGAAGAATTGTCTCTGCATGAAACTCGGTTGAAATGAACTTTGAATAAAAGTCATAAAATACAAAAGTTACATCTCATTAAAACCAATTCCGATTGTATATGAAACATGTGAAACATGAAACAACTGTTAACTGTTAATGGAATTGGAAAACATGGAAACTATCTAGTTATGGTTAGATTGCCGACTGCCGGTTGGTCATTTATTGAACTGGATGATATAATTTACATTTATTGAAGGATTTTAACAAGATTTCCAGTGTATTACAATCTACACAGGAACAGGGAATTTCCAAACATATAAAAAAAACAAGTCAACTGGAGACTTTAAGAACAGAAAATACAGATAGAAGATAGAACAGTACGTCAGTTATGTAGAATAGATGATCCATGTTATGAAAGGGAAAACTAGGGAAAAGATGTAATGTGTATTATAAAATATATGTATGTAATAATACTGTGTGTATTTTGATATGAATTTGATCATCACGGCAGTGGGTCAGAAATAAGACTCTTTTTATCATACACTTTTTTTTCATTTCTCTTTCTTCTTCTTTAAATCACAGCAAGGAAGCTTTAGCCGTCAATAATGTATGTAGTTGAGATGATGTTGGTGATTGCAGATGGGACAAGAAATTTTTGGGTAGGAACAAGACTATTAACATGTTCATATCTACATTTAACATCTGATATCTGTTGGATGCATACATCTTATATTATATATGTATACATGTAATGTCATGATGATAACTTTATATAAAACTCTGTTTAATGTCAGAGGGAACACATGTTACAAAGGGGTAGTGAGATGTTCTCCATGTCATGCTCCATGCTTCATTCATATACTCCATTCTGTATATGCTGCATGTTCAACATTTTACATATCAAAAATATTATTCCTATTACATCTCTGTATTAAGTATTATGTACAATAGCAAACGGTGAACTTTGATTTCATTTTTGACTATTTTATTATTCAATAGCGCTACTTTCTACATACAACTTACATATGATGATATAATATTATGGTATACAGTACTTGCATATATGATTGTTGTTTTGTAGAAAGTACTTAACAATATTGACAATGTATTATAATGTATAATGTAGTGTACAGTGTATGACGGAATGGACAAAAGAAGAGGAGAAAATGATGAGAAAAATTGAAAAGAGCGAAAAGCAGTTCGGGTCAATTACATACCTTTAAACTAGCTGTTATGGATTCTTCTCTCTCTCTTAAAATTCAAGGGGGTCTCAACTCCCTGGTATGAAGTTGACACGTTGAGGATTGCATAAAAAAGAACTAAAGAGAGGGAGAGAGAGATAGAGAGAGAGAGAAAGAAAGAAACAGAAAAGGAAAGCCACGGTCAAAGCTACATAAAGCTACATAACTCTATTGAACATTGAAGCAGACCGATCCATTTTAGATATTATAATAAATTTCTGTTGTGATAAAATATACTCATTCTTTTCTTCTTTTCTTTTTCCTGATTATAATTGTATGTTCCAACTGATTTTACTATTCATATTTTGATATTGGTACACACATGTGTATAATATCTTATGGAATATGAATGAATTATATATATGTAAAATACTTGGACACTCCTACTTCCACTCGAACAATGATATTAAACTCCATCCATTGTCCTCTTGTTCTCTTTCTATTTTACACATGCAATGCATACGTCTTGCGTCTTATATTATGTAATAATATAAAATATAATGCATGTACCGCATGTATGAGGTATTGCTTGATTGAAATTTCAAATACTGGAAAAACTATGAGCATCTCCAATCTTTAATTCACCATGAACTCATGGGTCGCATGTGTCAAGATCTCTGTGCAAAGCAACAACCGACTTTCGGCATGCATACTTTGCCCTTTAGTGTTTTGTTGTAACGTAAATCTGTTTTTGTTAGTACATATCTACGCGATGCATGTGTATTATTGATAGTATATAATAGTGATATTATACACTATATACTACACACATTATACCAAAGTAACTGCATAGAATAGAAATTCACCCCTTGTTCACGTTATGTAATGATTGCCAACAAAACGTATCCTGCTTGGTCCACATCATGCTTTTTTGGATATTTTTTCCCTATTGGTTTTCTTTGGCCATATCATCATCATCATCAGAATTTTCCCATTGAAGCATATATTTTTTCATCCCTGCTGCGCCTTCCCGTCTTGTCTTGCTTGTACATGGTACATTCTACTCTAGATTCTATATTTTATATTGACATGAGATCCATCCATGGAAACAGTCTGAAGTTGATCATGTCTAAATCTCGATCCGTATTTTTCTTGTTCAAAATGTACATGTAGAATTCTCACTGTGACTTTTCTTGTAAACACAGAGGGTACTCCTTTACAGCGACTCATAACATGATGGTCGATGGTATAACAGAGCACAATATTACATGTGTAGTACATAACATGTGACTTGATTGATTTAAATTCAGCATAAAAACTATAAAGACCCATCGTCATACAATAGAGAATCGAGTATCAGCATCAGTAGGAGTAAAAACAACCTTAATAATCTCATTTTTTTCAAAGTCAGTCTGAGAGAGTGCTAGCAGTAAAACATGTTAACATGTTGATTGAACATTGAACATTGTACATGTGGTATAAAAAAGGCAATATATGAGGACGATAATGTCTAAATATTTTGATATCCAGTCTAACATTCATTTCAACATTTATATTGTACTGTTTGCCTACTTTTAAAGTTTAAGTATTTTGGATTTCCTCCATTTTATACTCAGAGAGTTCTTTTGAGAAGTCATTCTTTTGGGGTGTAAACCACTTTTAAGACGTGGTTTCATAGTTACTGGAAAAAGTTTTTAATTGAAATAATTCAAATTGTTACTGCTGATGTTAGTTCTTCAAAGCAAATTGGACGATACAGAAATCTCATTTGTAGTTGAGAATAACCAAAATGTTTCAAAATTGTAATTTGAATGCATCATATTTAGCTAGTTTTTAAAAATCTGTAAATACTTTTATACAAGTATTGATGATGAAAATGGTACAAAAGGTGTCATATGTTATAGTTTCAGTTGCGATATTTACTGTCAAGCTGATACCATCATCGATGAGGATAATAATGAGGAGTATGTACGGACTGTATTTTCAGAGAAAGTTCCTAATCAAATATGCACGGTGTCATGTGCACAGAAAAGAAAGAAAACTGAATGACAAGAAGACATTTGGTAGTCCATTAGATACTAGATGCTAGAAACTTGAGCTTCTGCCTCAAGTCAAAGAGTGTACAATATAACATAGTACAATAACTTTTCATGAATGCTTCCATCTTACATCCTCCCAAGTTGTACTTTGAACTATGAACAATATGCAGCATAGAATCTAGAATGTATACGAGTAAAATGCAAAACTCACTTTGTAATTCAAATGCAGTTCAAATTGAAGCTTGGCATGGTTGCATACTCTGTTATTTTGGTCGTTTGTGTAGGCTCCGATGACATTATTCACATTGGTATTCTTAACTCGAGCGACATGCATCTAGTATCTAGTATCGAGTCGACTATTATTCTCGTACATACTTATGTGTATCTACATGGAGATAATATACAAGGAAGTATTCAAAGTCATCTTCTTTTACCATATCTTTTCGTTCTTTCTTTATCTCTCTTTTAAAGAACAGATAGAATAAAATAAGACCATTACTATTTACTACATTGTGTGTTTTATGGGATAATGTACGAACATGAACAGTGAACAGGTCACAAAATCTATCCACTTGTTATGTCATTTGTACATTGTACAGTGTACGATATACAATGTACAAGCTTATAGTTATGCAAGGTGCACGTTACACAGTACACAATACACGGATGATACACTAAAAAGTCCTGTGTACATGCACACTTTTGTATGTTTTAAGTTTGTAGGCTGTAGCAAAAAGACTAAATCAATATATACGTACATTGTACATTTTGTATGTATTATGTATGATTGTATATTTTGTATGCTGTGCAAATGTAGGAACTGAATGCAAAAAAAACGGAAACCATCTTTTCTTTATTTTCCCTTAGATATAACTTTCTAGAATGTATAGAAAGGAGACAGCTTAAAGTTGGACGAGTATATCTAGTTTAAAGTTTAATGCAGTAAACTATTCTTTCTTTACCCTACAAGTCTGTTTTCCGGGTTGCTTAGCTTGTTTAAAATGTGAAAATGGTAATTTCCCTTGACTTGACGAGAAGAGAAGCTTTCTGTCTGCCTGTCTCTTTCTTTCTCATCCATACCTCGTCATCTTCATTTATCCATGTATTGTACTCGTACGTTATTCGAGTAGCTTCAACTCGTAAAAGTAAAATATATGGATATTATGTATATGTACTATGTGCAGATGGAAGAATGACTTGGGTATTAGTGGTATATTGTACAAGGAAATGTATAGAAAATCAGATATGTTTACAATTTAGTTGCATGTAAAATGTAAATTGTAAATCCAAGTTTATCCACAGCAGTATCCAGTAGTATGTATTTAAATATATATAAGGCTACTCGGCTTTCAATTTGTATGAAATGGATGGATTGAGTTTCGAATTCAACTTGAATGAAAAGAGATGGAAACGAGCAGCACATACATACGGCATACATCATACATGTAGTTACCATAAGCTAAGCATATAATGCGCATTGTGGGAGAATGAGAGGGAAAGCGAATGAGGGCGTAGACTTTAGAAATTTTAGAAATTTTCAACTCGTTCCCAACTTTACATTCAAATCCGAATCCAAATCCAACTCTACTCCAACTTGAACAAATGTCTACTTCATTACATTACATTAGATTATATTAGGATGAGGCAAAAGGACTCCGTTTAATTCCGCCACTACATTAGTATTATGAGTCATGGGAAAGCGTCAAAATTACTAATGTCAACAGACGGCATGGAGCAAACGAGATGAGGTTTAACCCACGATGTTCTTTCTCCTTTCCTTGTTATGCATAATATTTTCTACCACCGTCAACCATCCACTACTGTTTTTCTTCTTCTTTTCGACTCTGAAACATTCGTATACACATTCTCGTTTCATCCTCATCTCTCTCTCTCTATCACCCATTCCCTTATCTGTCTCGTGTCTCTTTCCCTTGAACCTCTTTCTCTGTGTACTCAGAGCTGTTCTCTTCACTTACAGTACAATGGGACAATGTAGAATGTACCTCTCTATTTTCACTCTGGATGTATCACTGGATTCTAAATTCTAAACTCCAAGAGAGATACACAAAACTTATTTCCACTACAATTTCTGCACCCATGCAAAATTTTTTTATGTATTTTAGTCACGTCTATTACGCATTCAAATCTATTTAAACTACATTCTATTTCAATCATTTTATCATGGTACTAATCTTATCTTTTTATTTTTTATCTTTTAAAAAGTATTCTTCAACGAATAAACAAAGAGAAATTTTTTTGGAAAGAAATGGTGTGTATAATATATTATATATTATGTTGTTTTGAAAAGTAAAAAGTTAAGGAATGAGCAGCAAAAGCATGATATTGTTATTTTACGAATTATGAATAGACAGTTTCACTGTGTATGTGACCCTCAGGCTTCTACTATTAAACAGAAAGTAAAGGGTATCAAACAAAGTCTCCTGTTGTGCCATGTCACAGGGTCAAATTATGAAACCTGTGCCTATAATAAACATACTATGTAGGATCTAGGATATAAGATGAAGGAGCATGGAGATGCTTTTGGTAAAAAAGAGGGGAAAATTAATGTAATATGTATCAGAGTATTTATCAGGATTGTTCAGTACATTGTGTATGTAATAGAACCTCAAGTTTTATTGAAAATCCTTAAGAGTCACCAACTATCTATCTATAACCACCATGTAACATTATGTAGGAAAAAGTAATATCTTCAGCCAGCATCATCATCCACCGCATTTTGTGGCGGTCGGTTGTCGGTTGTGTTCTCTGTCCCTCTCTCTCTCTCTCTTCCCTCTACCTTCCAATAACTTGACACTCACTGTTGATTGATGATGGCTCAATCGTTCAGCACTTATTATTTTGTTTCTTCTGTAGGCCGTATGCCATATGAATGACCCAGGAAGATGATACGCAGCAATATGAAATTTCATTTTATTAATTTCATTTTACAGGTATTTTCTTATGTACCTCTACTTTTACTTTGCAGTTGTAGATTTTATGAAATATCAATTATTAAAAATTACATTATAGTCGTAATACATACATTCTTTAGGGTTTTCTTTAGGGTCTACCTGTTTTAATCAATTAAAAATTACAATGTAAATGTCAAACATAACAATAAACAATAAGCAATGTTAAGACTTAAGACGAACATTCACAAAATTTTCTGCATAGAAAATAGAAATAATACACGATGTTTAGAGGATTTTTTCATACTTGTTAGATTTATTATTCTAAATTGAAAATGCTACTTGATAAAAGGACATCATCAGAAGCTTCTGACTATTAGAGCTCCAGGACTCGGGAAATTAATGAACGATGTGTGTAGATTCGGAAAGGGAAGCTTTTTACCTCTCACACGTACAAAATACAAGACACAAGTATAAAACAGGATATTGTTCCGTATTGCTGTGGGCTATACAGATGACCCTTCTCCTCATCATCGTGTATCGTGTCTTTTCTTTGTATATTTCATTCTGTTCTGTTTCATTCCATTCCACTGATACACACAAGGTACAAGCCTCCTTTTCTCCTGTCATTATTTTATTGACAAATAGGATTAACGTCTCATTGCTATATTGACATCATCGTCTAATACTTATTCTCCTCCTCATACTCACACTAATTCTCTCCGTGTCACTGCACTTATTGATTTGGCATTTGGTGGTTTTTGGTTTTTGGTTATGTACATTGTTGACTGTTCCTTGTTGACCACTGCTGTTGGACAGCTCTCAACACTCAACACCCTTTTGATTTCTAATACTCTTTACCCTCTCTAACGTCTTAATAAGTATCAACCATTTTGATTTAGACCTTGCACTATAAACTATAATGTGTTAGATGTACGGTCAGGAGAAGGTTACTAATTATGTATTACAAATATAACATTTTCATATATGTATTTTATAGCTATAGAGCTGTATGACATATGAAAAAGATTAAATTCAGTAAACTGCTACCAAAATACAAAATAAAAGAGGGACTGTTCAAGATTCTGTCATGTTTTCTTTTTAATCCGACCAAGTGACAGAATATATATCGATATGTATTGTGTATTGTATTTAGTCCAGTCACCACAAAAGTGACAGTATTATACAAAGAATAGTAAACAATCACACGCGCGTATCGGTTTTGATTTCTCTTGTATTTTAAATACAACGTGGTATTATTATTTATCTTTTATTTAGACTTTGGACTTTAGACAACGGAAAAAGACTGGAAATTGTAAGTGTTACATAAATTAAAAGTATAAAATTTAAAAATTTATTCAAATTCAATCTCAATCAAAAATCAAATAAGTTGATTTTTTTATTCAAAAAAATAAGTATTATACATTGCATAAATTGCATAAAAATTGTCCTTGGAAAGTACATGCTACAGAAAATACAAAACATAACACACTGTATATTATTGAGCAGAATCAAGACAGCAAAAAGAAGAAAGAGAATTGACAGCTGCTGTTGATGTAATACACAGAGATTCACATGAACCATGAATGGATTGGATGTGGATGGATAGCTAGATAGATAGATGGATGGATAGATGGACAGATACTCAAGGTTTCAAGTGTGAAGAAAAGAAGGGAGGGAGGAAATGAGAAAGAGAGAGAATGTAACCCCCGCTGCCCGTCTTTGTGCAGGAAAAGTTAATTGGAAAGCCCAGGTGATGTGTGAATGTTCTCATGTATATTATATATATATATAGTAGGAACAATCATTCTCCTCCAACTCCAATAAGGTTCACGCATTAAATAGCTCATCATACAGTCTTCTCTTCAGAATTATCTTGTTACTAATTGGACAGATACTGAAAACTGATACAATAATGACCAACTACAGACACAAATGAGCAAATAAGTCAACAGCTATTGTATATGATCTACGTTGATAGCAGGATTCTAACTTCTATATTCTTATTCTTATACATTATACATGGTAAAATAAAATATTGTATTTACATTGACTGGTTGAGACTTCAGACATTCTATAAAGAAATACATAGTTTCAAAGCAAAACTTCATGATGTTCCATGAACGAATATAACAAATTTGGGTATTTTATTTTAGTGTGGTTATTCTTATTATACGGCTTCCGAAATCTAAAATGAGAAGATATAAATCTTCATGTTTAATCAGGGTTATGAATTAATGTTTAGGTTTATATTGTAGAAAATTACGGATAATACCGAAAATCATAAGAGATATGAGAATAGCTGATTTGGTCGGCAGGCGAGTATGAAAATAAAGTAAGTTCACTGCGGACAAGAGCATTTTGTTACGCTTGTTCAAGAACTAACGATCAACAGGAGAGCGCATATACACAATACACACATGACTTCAAAACATATACAATTCACATTCACCCCATTCAGCACTTTTATTATAAATATCTTTACCTGTTCCATATTCTTTCTTCTCCTCATGTTGTGTTTGAATTGGTTCTATTCTCCTTTTTCATTTTTTCCCTCCATTATTCTATTTTATTTTATATCTCATAATAATAATCATCAAAGTAAAATACAACATAACCTCAAGTATTGAGTATTGACCATATGTCTATTCTCTCTCTCTCTCTTATAAATCTGTAGGTTTTCTTATTGTGAGCTCGTGAACTGTATGATTTTCAGAATGGATTATAATACATTGTATTATGTACCCCTTTTAATCTTATTCATAATTGATACAGATTCTCTACAGACTGTTTGGTTTTGCTGTTGTTTATTTGTCCATGTATGTTTTAAATTTCCTTCAGTTCATGGCTTATCCTATATCCTATATAGAAAAGTATTCTACGTTCATTTTCATGTTTCTATTTTATTGTACTTGAGTAATTAGGCATTTTGAATGATTCTATTTAAAAGTTTCCCTGTCTGTCTTCCCTCTAGTTTTGTGTTTTTGCTGAAGATTTGATTTTTTTTAGTTGGAGTTCGGTTTCAGATATTAAATTTAGATACACTAATAATAATAATAATGTTTGTTACATCATCTCAATAGTCAATAGTGATTCCTCTATTTTCGATTTTGAGTGGGTGAAGACTAGAAAGATGTTTTTGGTAAATATTTCATCCGTATTTCGTTTCATAAAATATGTAAAGATTGCGTTACACGACCCTCTTTCACTTTTTCCTCGCTGGTAATGTAATGGAGATTTTTTTAATATGCTCTCATGAGTTTTTTCAATGTATCAGAATTTTTCGATTCATTTGATGCTATTTTGTTACCTTTTCCTTTTATCTACTCTTATTTTATTGTTTCACATATTTGAGTTCTATGTATGGGGACGTACGGAAGGTGGAGGATGTTATTGAATTTCCCTTTGCGTGTAAAAATACAATAGGATAACAAGCATGTCTGTCAAAAAACACTAGTGTTACAGTAGAAGGCTAAAAACCGAAATACATGAATAAAACTATCAAGCTTCAAGGCTGCTTTTATGAATGTACCTATGATAAAAGTGGATACTTACTAAATAATGTAATCATACGATGAGACAAAAATGTTAAAACAAAAAGGTACGCAGTTACATATTATATAGGGACTTTCTTTCTTAGCTTCCTTTAGAATGCAAACACGTATACAGTATACAATATACACATTCAGTTTATTGTCAGTAAAAATATTTCAATAGCTGAAAGTGTAAATTGGAAAAAATACTGTGGGTGTGTTTGTTGTTGACTGGAAAAGGACCATCAGACAAAGAGACAATGTTTAAACGAGTGGATAGTGGATAAGGGATAGAGAATTCTTGTATTGTGAAACAGAATATCAAGTCATCGTCAGCATATTCACATTTGTAATAAAACTTAATTTTGATGAACAATTTGAAAAGGTAGTATTCTTTTGTGAATGTCAGTCAAACATTCATATTTATTTATGTACAATGTACAGTGTTTGTACAGAGTAAAATATTATGTTTTACTGTGCACTTTGATACTTTACATTTTACATGTAATTAAGAAGTCAACACAGGGGGATGAATTAAAAATCTACAGCACATATTATAGTATGGAATTTTTTTTTTTTTGGGGGGGAAGGGAAATGATCTCTACTCTTAAAAAATTATGCAATTCATTTTGGCTATGTACGGTGAAGGTATAAAAACTAAAAACACAAATGTAAAACGTATGTACTCTGTCCAAATGAGAATTTTATAGGAAATGTACAGGCGGAAATAATAATAATTGATACTTCATGTGTATACATATAATATTCTGAATTATCGTACAAATTTCAATATCAATACTTATATTGATCATGCCTGTAAATTGTAAATACAAAAACTGGTAAAGGGTAAAGTATGTATGAAAACGGCTGTCAAAAAAACTATGTGTGTTATGTATGTGGAATGTAAAATATATAATAATATTATATAATATTAGTGATAAAGACTCTCACATGAGATCCTCACAGCTCACACAGGTATGAGATGTGTCATATCATTCGTTGACGGGGTGAAGTTAACTTGTATAGAGAGGGAGAATGCCAGAATGCAGACAAAGAGGAGAATGATATATGGAGCCTGGTCACCTGCAATTAAGATATATATATATATATTCGTTGGTTTTTTTTATTCACACCATCTATTACACACCTATTCCCTCTTATTGTCTGCCGGAAACTTTGTCTGTCAATGAAAACAGCAGTAGGGCTCATTCACGCACTCGTCCTTTCCCCCTTTAACAGCATACTCCGTCATTCAAAGAAATCATTATTAACGAATTGAATGTCCCTCAAGTCCAAAATTATAACAGCACGAGCATTCATCTTCCTTCTTTTCCTCTCTCCCGTCTTCACTGTTCTCAACTGTATGCAGTATGCACATGAAATGCATTATTATGTACTTTTTAAAAGAATTCACACATCATACTTTCCTTACATCTATGATGATATACTTTTCACTCTGTCTTTGCCCTTTCTCCTTATTTTCCTTTTCTTCTCACTTGAGCTTGAGTTAGCTGAGTGGTGACGGATTTTCAAGTCATATTCTTATTTACGCACTGGAGAGTATTATACACTTTCATTACATAAACACAAACTGATTCTGCCAGGTTCTGATTGACGATTCTATTTATTATAATTTTACAACAATTCAGGGTCATACATATGCATTATACATGTATAAGGATCATGATAGTAAAAACGCAAAAGGTTTTCTGTATTTGGTATGAATGCAAAGGACTGTTATTATTAAAACTATTACGATTATTATTACCTTCATCGCCATCAAATTATTATTATTAGCCACTTGATTTTTGTTCTCATTTTGGGAGAGGTCATACATTAGAGCTTTTTTAAGAACCATGTGGCTCATACTGATAGGGTACATAATGTACAACAATATACAATATTATACACTATTATTATTTTCGTTGCTGAACTGTGTGATTCGAGATTCGAGTATAATATTAAATATGTGAACAAGTCAAGCTGGACGCTTTCAACTTTGGCAATTTCCCGTAAACACAATAGAATTACCATGCTGAGCCATCATCGTTGTTGCTCGCTCTCGTCATGGGTCAAAATCAAGTGACATTAAATTATTATCATTATCAAATGTGAACCTCAACTACATCAACTAGACACTAGACGTGTATGTTTGTACAACCAATGTGATTTATATTTTGTCTTACTTAATATGGTATCTACATACATGATGCATTTTTAGACGTTAGACACATAAGCAAATAAGATTATCTCTTTTTTTAACACGTATGCATGTATGGTATTTTATAGATTATATACTATTCAGTACATTCAAATAGCTTGTAAAATATAGTTAGTTGCAATTTTTAAAAGTGACTGAAAAATGTGTTAATGTACAATGTACATTACAATGTTCCTCATTAATTTATTCACAAAGAGTATAAAAAAAATCATGTTAATTATCCTGATTTAATACATGTTCATATTGTATGTATACATACACATGTGACATAATATATTATGGTTGTGGAGTGTGGATGACTTTTACATGTGAATAAATTCATTACTTTTTGATTTATTTAACCAAGATTGACTCTTGTCTCTGCCTCTTCCTTGTGCTTCTGTTTTTTTTGTAATGCTCATTCTTTTTTCAGTAATAAACAGTAAGTATAAATATACATACTCTCAGTAGATTGGGAATTGAGAAGTAGGCTGAAACTTTTCAAAAAGTCCATAACAGTGGGATGAAAAAATATTGACATAAGTGCATCGTCATTTGGAGATCATCAGGTATCGAATGATAATAGTGTTGTGTTGTCTTGTCTTGTGTTTCGTATGGTAGGATTTCAATTGAATTTATGAGTTTGGAATAATACGGGATGGATACATGTGTGTGTTTGTGTGTGTCAGATTTTAATAAGGTATAGAAATAACTGTATGTTAGTTTTTTACACAGGTAATTTCTATATGCACACTGCTTTGTGTAACTCTCTTATTTAAATCAAATCTTATAGTAGCATTTTGGTGAATTCAAAATAGTGTACAATGTATAAGATATAAGATACTATCGTTAACACTTGCAGTAAGTATATTATAGAAACTCAAAACTCAAGTATGTACATATCACATATCTCCCATATCATTTGTATGGATATGATATATGAGAATGCTCAATACTCAATACTCATGAGTTTAGTTTTGGATCTAGTCGGATAGAATTGGCTTTTGACGGCTCAAGTGCTTTTACTTTAATAATGTCATGAATATTATGATACAAACAGTGGGCACTGTGCAGTATGTATCATATGGTTAATGGTTATGGTTATGGCTTGGTATGGCTATGATATAAAGTATAGTATTATAATATTATATTATCTTTGCTCTATCACTATTTTGCCTGAATTAGTTGGGCGAATGCACAGTCAGTCGTCAGTCCCAACCAGTTTCTGTCTCATTGATAAACATTTATTGTTTATGCCTTACAAATAAATTGACTACTCAATATTTATGGGATAGAGATAATCAAAAAATCCTTTTCAATCAACTCACAGCCCTCTCTTTCTTTCGTTTTATTACTTTTGACTTTATAATTTTAGTATCAAGTCAACTGTATGTAAAATGGATAGTATTACTGCATTACCGTATAAAGTGTAATGCAGTGTATGTACATTATGATATCAGATATTACACATAATAAAATACTATGTATTATGCAGATATAATATCTAATACCTACCATGGAATGTATAATGCATTCGTGACTGAATTATAGAGGTTATGGAGCTCAAAATTTCATTTTATCAATGACCATGTGGATTTTCTTTAAATTATTGATGCGTAGGCAAATCATCCTTACATCCACATCCCTCCTCGTCATCCGACATCCAACATCCAACTTCCAACAATACTTGAATACATACATACTACATACAATTTCCTTGCGGTACTATTATCATTATTATTATTCATAGCCCGTTTGCAGTTCATTTGAAAGGATGGGCTGAAAGATAGAGAAGAGAAGAGGCGATAGTTGTAGAGTAGATGCTACTCCTGATGATGATTTAAAGTCACTGGTGTAGTGGTGGGTGCACACTGCACACTGCATAATACACGCTACATGCGTCAATGAATGTGAAAGTTTCAATTAGAAGTTTCAATATGTGAATGTCAATGTATATTACTCTGTCGTTATTTTGTATTTAGTATGGAGTATGCATGGCGTATCAAGTTAAATTCTTTTGTAGACATACCAAGATAGGGAGTGAGATCTCAAAATCAATTTTCGGCCGTATGTATCAGCTTATGATTAGCACTTCATCCGTAGTTATTTAGACACACTGTGAACTGTGAGCTGTGATGGTGGTTGGCTAGTTAGTTAGTGTGTTTGATGGAAATTGAAAGTCAAGGGGGTGAATTATATGAAAAGTGGCATTTAATTTGTCATTAGTAGCAAAGCAAAATGAAACAGCGCTTCAAACACAGTTCAAACTCCAACGCAAGTGTTCTGTAAATTCTGAAACACATAGTAATTTCAAATCAGTCTGGAATCCACCCACTGACATTGGATTTACAAAAAAAACGTTCGACAGTACACAAATTCAAAAAAGACTGAGAATATAAAATATAAACCCACCTATACACATATTATACATTATACAGGTGTGTGTGTCATAATTGGTGTCGTAATTGATACTAAATAAATCCTAAAATGAAAGGTGTAATATTATCCTTTGTTTTCAACTACAGCATGCGTATCTCCTTAATTTTAGTGGATCTATTTTTCCTATAATAAGTCATGTATAGATTCTAGATTCCAAGAAAAAGTTTAAAATCTATTTTTAATCAGCAGGCTCAGATATAGACAGATCTTTGCTAATTGAAATATAATGATTATACTAGTATTTTCTGTGATTTACCATTTACCCTTTGGTGAATTCAGACTTTATTGTATTTTGCTTAAGAGGCGTCTGTATAAAGGTCATAATGTAATTACAAATTAGAAATTACAATCAATTTGAGAGGGAAAGGGGTGCCTTGTAGGCTTGTATAATTTACAAATACATAACATAATATTATATGCAATAAGTATAACCAGTCGTAAACGTATTAGGGGTGTATGTATGTTCAAATTTGGACAAAAAAGATAGTAGACAGTAGAGATGAAGAGAGAGAGAGAGAGAGAGAGAGAGAGCAACGCGTTATTATAGAATACAGTGTACACATACATATACATGTTTAAGCAAAGAAATGAGGACCAGCCCTCTTGAGATAATCTGTATAATACCATGGTATTTTTCACCTGGGAGAGACTATCATTAAGTTGTCTATTACACAGCAGCGAGTCCAAAACATTGAAAAGATTAATTCAGAGCTCTGGAAGGGGAAAAAACCTAAATATTGTTCTTCTGGAATGGATCCTTATACCTAACCATATTTGAATGTTTACTATTGTTGTTATTGTACAGACACTTTCAACATTACAACTTACAACATGGTCATAGTTTATCATACAAATATCTTATGCGTGTATTGTGTATCTTTAAATATAGAGAGAGGCATTCATATTTATTCAAAATATTTTAGCTATCCTGAATTCTCTTAGTTTTACAAAGTGGAAAAGTCTCTTAATTCGAGCTCAAAATTTTTCTAGTTTCTATATTATTCAAACAAATTAAAATTTTATAACTGATTATGCATAACACATGCGTAAAATATCTCGAAGTTTTCTTTTCTTTTATCCTTTTGTTTTTATTTATCCATCGGCGTTTTTTGCTCTTCAACACGTCGGTGGAGCTGGTACTGCACGACTTCCAGACACCAAACTTTATGAGGCACAATAAAGAATAGTGTGCTTCATCTTGGTCAGGGGCATATTTTCTGGTAAATTACATTACAATTAAGAAACAGCAGGTAGTCCAAATCCAGCAGTTAAAAGGAATACGTACATTATAGTATGTATATATACAATTTACTTCTATGTAGCCCCATTTTCATTATAAGAGAGAGTACAGGAAACGTATTACTGTGTAGAATTGATATGTGAATACAAATGTATATGCTTGTTGTACTGTACTACTAGAAAGTACTTGTAAGTAAGTAGTACTGAACTTGTTACACATTTGGACAGAAGTCATTAATATAATAAGATTATTAAGATAAGCATGAAGATGTTTTAAAGTGTGTTTTAAGGCGTGATACATGTGTAAAGCATCAATAGACAATATCAAACTTTCTCAATAGCCTTTTTTTACTTATCCCTCATTTGACTATGACTATCGGCGGCATACGGCAGTTCCTCTCGATAGATAATATGCAAAAACAAGTAACAAGTAGATTGTATCCATTTATTGGTTGTATTTTAAAGTGGTTCGACAATATGCATACATTATACATATCCAACCCTTGTACATTGTACATTTTACATCTTGTAAGACAAAAAAGATGATAAAATACACATAAAAATTTCTGATGAACTTTGATGATAGATGGAATATCTAATAAGAAACAAGCTCAAAGCTCAACAGTCAATATTCAACACTCAACACTGCACTGTAGATAGCCAGGAATATGAAACTCAAATTTTGAACTCAATTAGTTTGACTGTGCACTGGCGGTTGCTGTTTGTCTCCTATTTTTTTTGTATACATCTATATTTCTACCTCTCCTCCCGTCTACATATTAAATATTAAAACACACATAAGTAACGTTAGTACGTGGTACTGGTGTGTATTGAGTATTCATTATGGATATGTATTTGTATGATTTTTAATGACGTTAATATTTTAATGTATTGGCGCGGCTCATGCCGGCTCATTTGTCTTCCGTATATATACTCGATGCGTTTTTACTTGGAGAGATTGTGTTCTGTGTAGTGTGTACATCACATTCATATTACTTTTAAATCATGATTTTTACCTGTGTGGACGTGTGGTAGTAGTTTTTTATTCACCTTACACACTTGTATAACTAATTTCATATTCAAAGAATACTGACTACTACTATCCAACACCTCATTTCTCATTGTTCAGTGCACATTGCTCACTACTCACTACTCATTCCCGTTAAGACTACATTTATCATAATTTTGATGTATTTGGTTCTGACCTGACCTTTAGGAGTGACGCCTACTTTTACCACTACCACTTGTTTTTTGTGTTGTTATTCTTTCGTTTGGGCTTTTCTTTAATTACTCGTTACTCGTGCCTTTTTTATTCGGGATACTCATGTTTGCTTTTTCCAAACTTTATTTGATGCTCAAGTAATTAACTCATACTGAATACTCTAGGTGTTTGATTCGACTGAAGTTTAGTCAAACACATACACAAGTAGCAGGAAAATTTTCAAAAATTTCGAGAAGAACTCTCACCAAGATCATATACATAATGCAGAGTGTTTTAAAAAAATGTATAAAATATATAATATGATGTGTGACTTTGAGATCCTGCATTTTCTCCATGATGACATTAAATTTTACTCCGTCCAGAAGATATGATATATCCAGTCACTTTATCACTTCATGATCAAAACGGAACCGTCCAAAAAGCATAAATAGATAAGTAAGTGCTTTTGGCACTTAAAAAGTATCAATTACGACCTTATCTATCCACTAAGAAGTAACAATGATAGTATTTAATTTAATGGTTGTAGCACAAAAAAATAGTAAAAATACACATGTATGAGTGCAAAGTATAAAAAGTAAAATGTCTACTTCAAATTCAAAGTCAAATGCATGGAAAGACAATGTACAACATAACTTGAATCTATATTAAATGAGGTACATGAGATGGATGTACAATGTACAATGTACATTGTACATTGTAAGTACATGTAAGTATACATACTTTTTATATCAAAGTTTCAAGTACATGGATAAAGATGCAGTAGTTTTGGCAGTGATAATAATAATGATTAGAAGGATATAGTCCTGCAGCAGATTATTATTATTAAGTTCAGTGAATGAGCAGACTCAATTTAAAATTGATCTGACAAAAGAAAATATTCAAAATCCAAATGGTATGTAAAGGTATGCATTAGGTTTAAAACAGAGTACATGTAGAAAGAAAAAGAATCCCTTGATATTTTTCTTTTGATCAACTTTCAATCCTATGAATGCAGGAATGTAAGCTTCTGGTGTTATGTTGTGCTTTGTGTTGTATGTTCTGTTGTTTTGTTGTGTATTTCCAACACTGACTCTCTCTACCTACAGTCTACACTCTATACACAGCTTCTGTCTTTTCAAATGGTAAGATTATGATTTGTCAGAATTAGTAATTAGTTGCAAGATCATTACTGTGGCTATAATATTCATCCTCGTGATATGATACGATATTATATATTATGAAGTGATGTACTCTAGTACTCACGGATCCTGTGTATTATCATAACATGATAATAAAAAGAGAAGGTGGAAGTAGGATGTGTTGGAAGGGGTGTGAGGTGTTTAAAAATATAAAAATATGACATGTATACATACATAATACATATGACGTGGAGAATATGAGTGTGTTTTATAATATTATGTTTTATGTTGTACGTCTGAAGCAAAGTAGTTTGCATTAGATGGATAATATAATATGTACTTTAATATTGATACTACTCTTGGTCTGATAAGAAGTAGAAGAAATGTAAGAAGAAGAAAAAGAAGCTACTTAAGCTAGATTTTCTACCGTAGGCTATGACACCATGTAATTTTGCCGCCTGGTCAAAACGGAGAAAGAAAGATGACGTGTAATAAAATGACTCTTTTCTCTCTTCCTTGTACTCAGTACTCACTCACATTTAGTTCAACTAAACTCTCTCGCTCTCTCACTTGTATATGTAGAATTGCTTCAGCTTCTGGCGCCTCGAGTTCGATATCTCATATATCTTCTTCCCACTCGTCCATTCCAAAAGTCAGAACCGAATCTAAGTCAAGACTTTCAAGGAGACCTAATAATTGAATCCTATCGTCATGTCAAATCTTGTGTGTATACTTCACGCTTCTTCTTCTTCTTCTGGTGTTCCTTCCTCCTCCTTTTCCTCTCACTTCATCGTCTTTTCTGAATTTTCTCCGTACCTCCTCTCACCTTTTTCCTTCATTTTTTTGTGTAATACCACATTTGTATGATGTTATGTAATACGTAGAAAAAAAATTGTAGATATGGGTACCCTGAATACTGTACTACATACAGAATACAGAGACACTCAAAATGTAGATATGTTATACAAATAAGCTCAATTCATCAGTTTATCACCATTAGTATCACTTCATTACGGTTATGCAAGCACATGTGAGTATCCCTGTTTCGTTTCTGTGGATCATTTTCTTACACGTTTTTTCCATTTTTACATGTTCAACCATAAGCTGTAAGAATGATACATAGCTATAGAATTATTGTTATCGTTATGATTACATATGTTGAGGATTATTCCTTTTATTTTATAGTAAAATGCGTATTTATGGAATGGAACAAATTGAAGAGTATTACAGAATCAAAAAAAAAAAATTAAACTATGGGTTGAGCAAACGTCCTTCCATTAACATTAATGTTAACATTAGGAATCGGAGAAAGATGAGCATAAGCTACTAGGTTGGCCGTGTAACAATACTACACTTTAATTGTACATTGTGTACTGTGCATCAAAAATGGAACCTGTAACATTTGGAAGAAACGTATAATATGGATAATGGTATATTATGAAGCATGGAGTTTTGAGTTTCGAGTATGAGGAAAAGATATCTTTTATCTGTGAGGCTTGTTTCAAACTAAATATGTATCTACCAGGCACTGTGAGTACGTATACAATATACAGTGTAAGAAAAAGAGTGCATATCATGCACATCATTCTGACTGTAGACATGGACGTTTACATGTGATATAACTACTTGAAACATGTACATTAGTATTATTATTATTAGTATATATCTGTAGATTGTAGATGTAAAAACAATTGTAAAAGTAGTTAGTGTGGAGGAAAAAATCAAGAGACGACGTATTAAAATGTAGTAGTTGATGGCTACATTATATTTGTATTATATCACATTTTGTTAGTTGATGGTTGTTATTGTGATGGCTATTGTGATGTTGAAATATTCAGTGACTCCACATTATCCTCCGTACAATTTACGATACACAATATACTATGTACAATGTAAAGCCTTCATTAGCATCGTCTTTGAATTTTTTTACCATTTGCTATACTCTGTGCTACAGTGCATGTTATCATGGCATGTTGTATTTATTTATGTATTTATATATTATGCAGGTCGTTCTATTCCTTATGACTCCCACACACACTTAAACCAGTAGATGGATGGATGAAGAGTTGTAGATTATTACATACAAATTTTAACGTGACGTGGACGTGATTCTTTATGTGTTTTTTTTCAATTGAAAAAATTCTTGGGGCAGTCAGACTTCGAGATTTCCAGACTTCCAGTCCTCCAAACTTTCACTATCTGTATCATTTGGCTTTATAATATATTGTATATTATGTAGATTGTACGTGTGTACGGGGTACGGGGTAATGACGATATATTATATGTGATAAAAAATGTAAAACGTATGCATACAAAACACAAATTTCATCCTTTTGTCCATGACTTACATGATATCGGTACAAATAATCTTCAAGTCACTCATTGTCAAATTGTACATATTACATTGGATGAAAAGTGATCAAGATTGTGGTAACCGAGAAGCATAATATATCTGTAATATATTTTTGATTTGATGTAGCATTATAAATGAGTTTTTGTTCAAATTGAAGTAGAATGTTAAGATGATTTTCCTTAATGATAATATTATAACTTGTTCGCATGTACAATGTACACTTTCTTGCATGATATGATATGATTCACATCACTACTCACTACCTTTCATATTTTGGATAGAAATAACTTATATTATACCATAATATAGAAATGGTCTAGATTCTTGATTCTCAAATTTTCATGTTCTTTGATCAATGCTCAATGCAGTGGCTCATATTATACATGCCAAAGGCAATGAAAACCTTTCAACTCAGTTCAACCTTCACCTTTGCCTGTCATTTCAGTTTCATATCAGTTGTTGAATCTTCATTTCTCACCATTTCAATGAACATGTCTTAATCCTACATATGCAAATTTAAATCAGATCATTTAGGCATTATATGAAAGAGTATATGAAATAAACTTTATTGTTTTCAAAAAGTAATTAATTTTTTTTTGCTGTGTGACCCATGAAAATCGTGATTTCCTTATTTTATTTCGGTGCACTAGTTTATTAACAAAATAATACTAAAATATATTTTATCTCTGTATACAATACTTTATACTATGAAAATAACCGTGTTCAAAGATTTATATTATGAATTATGAAGGATCATCTACATAAATGACACTAGAATAATCCTAAAATTCTTTGTGAGTTTTCAAGAGTTGGCAACAATAATAATTATTACTACATGACTCAAGCTACAAACAGTATAATACAAATAATAGCGATAGATCATATTGCTTGCATGCTACATTTGGATAAGTTATGGCATAAGTTAATATGTTGCATGTATTGTTGTCGTCTAAAATACATGATCCTAATATTAATATTATACTCACTGATTGCTTACAGCTGAGTGAGATCAGGATTGAAATTGATAAAGGGGAAGGATATTTACACCTGTATAGATTTAGGCACGTAATTTGTAATTAAATATGAAGGATTGTTTAACGTACGCTTGGTACTGTGTTTAGAATAGTCTAACATACATGTACATAAATACTTACATCTATGTCGATAATATATATAAGGTATGGTATATATTATACATAATACATAATATAGGTAAAGGTAGAACTAGATTGTAACTTTCGAGTAGGAAAGTTGAGAAAACCAGTGACTCAATTAACTATAGCTTCTTTCTCATATCTTAGACGATACATAACATAATATAACAATATTGTGTTGAGCAGTGTGTATAGTTGTAATAATGATATTATGTAACATAATGGTCATAATGCTTTGCTAGTGTTCATCTGTCTCGCTCTGATGATGAATTCATGACAAATAACATTCTTGCGTGTTCGAGTATTTGATGTAGTTTACATATAAGTTGAATATGGAATTTATGTGAGAGCATGAGCCACTTGAAACTTGTACATTGTACATGGTACATTCTACACTGACCACATGTTAAATAATGCATAATGCATTATAACTTTTAATGTTCTCTACTTCCAGTTTGCTTAGTCAAACTTTTACTGCAGTAAAAGAGAAGAGAGTGCATGGAATGATTTCAATTGTTTTTCTGTTACCTTATCTTGTTTTCATCATGAGCAACATTATTTTTCTTCTATATTACTTTTTGACTTGTGATGAAAATTTAGCAAACTATTACAATATGTATTATGTGATATGATGTATATCGTCTATCATAGTTGATATTATATTATATATTATAGGAAGGTTTCATAGTCCAGTTTAAAAATGTAATGCATTGTTGATTGTTGTGTACTCACTTTTTACTTTATGCTCTCGCACATACATATATGTATATACAAAATATAAAGACATCAAATTAAATTACGCAGAGTATCAAGTTATCAAACTTTATTATATGAAACTACTAAACACCAGTAATTATTGCAATGGTCAATGATGTGATGTCGAACAAAAGTAATCGGAATGATGATAATTATCACGTTTGAACTTGATATCGAGTTGGTAATACACACGATATAATACAGTACAGTGTATGAAGTATGAATGAGAAATGCATAAAGATCTCTACTATAATATTATATATTATGCATATAATATGTAGTTAATACTTACCGTAGAAAAATATGATGGAGTCAGACACAGTGATAGAAAAAAGTGTAAATAATACAGACAGTGATGAGTCAAATGAAGATATTATAAAAACTACTTTACCGAGTTGAAAAAGTTGATTGAGACTGAAAGAAAAAAAACTTACGCTAATGTTCACGTCTCAAATCTCAAGTGATATGTTTCCTCTCACCAGTTTGCTCTTTTACAGATACAGTTTACAGCTCAAAGCTCAACTCAATTCACCTCAAAGGTATTTTATTATTGCGTTCTTCTTGATTCTACATACATTTTACAACATTTACAAAACATTCATTTGTAAAACCTTTTACACATTATTTTATCCAGTACACATCTAATGTGTATTTTTCTCTAATCTCTCTGTCATTTTCCAGTTCAACTACTTGGAGTTGCTATTCTTTTTAATGTAGAGTAGAGAGAAAATAGTCATTATATTGTACTATGTAATTATATTATACAATAAAAAAGAAATACAAGATACACAAACAAAAAACTGATTTTTGTCTTAGGGATAAATGTATATACAAACTGTCGAAATTATTAATCAAAAGATCAAATACTGTAATACACTTTACTTTAGCGATTTACAGAATACTGAACTATTGTTTAAACTTTATAGTTGTGCACATTACATTGACTTTACATTGGGTTTCAGAGACAAAATGTATCTATTAAAATAGTGTTTTATGCATGTTTGGATGATAATATACTTGTTTAATACACGACGTATTATTAATTTGCTGAAAAGGTATTATGTGGTAATTGTATATTACATTGCGTAATAATATGAAAAGGATCTGGTATATATCATTATATAAGTTAAGTCTGTGCGTACTCATGGGCTTGGAAAAGTCGGGGAGAGAAATTAAGTAGATATTTTTTTCTAAAATTAGAAGTGGCAGTCTACGACTACTGCTGGAAGCTACAAGGAATTGCTATAGATTAAAGCGTGATTCTCAAACATGATATGACGGTGTTGGTGTTGGTGTTAGTGGTGGTGATGATGATGATGATGTTGGTGTGATAATGATGATGAGCTATGTAGAGAGTAGAGAGAGAGGAGAAGCGGAAAGTGTTATACCCACACTATCACCTAAGCATGTCGAAGCATGAGAATCTAGCATGCTTATTTGTGAGAAACAAGCATACTTACTCTGCATACAAAAGTTTACGGAAGTATGCTTAGGCATACTTACTCGAAGCATCAATGTTAAAAGTCTATTTAAAAAAAATTTGCCATCGTGATTGTTTTACTCAATTGGTCGAAAAGTATGCTTGAGCATACTTCGACATGCTTAGGTGATAGTGTGGGTTAGTATCACTAATCACTACGATCTACTTACGATTAGAAAAAAATCTTAGCTCGCACTTACTTCTTTGTTTTGATCATGCTTTTACATCATGAAAACTGTCATGAATCATGAACTATGAATAAAAGAATGCCCTTCGAGCAACGAGAAAATAGAGGACAGTTAATGACAAATGACAACTTGATCATGATTGGAAAATCCTTTAGTGCACCTGAAAAGCTACTTCTGCTATTCAGCATTCTGTATTTCAGTTATCAGGTTATAAATATCTACGTTTTGATCATAAGAAAAGTAAAACGCCGTGTAAAATACTCCAGAAAAATGAAACTGAAACAAAGTACCTATGCTTATATAAACTGTGTACATTGTACATGTAGTCCATGTTAATTGTAAAATGTTTTGTATATATATTCATGGGCATGCAGATGAGTTGAACGTTTAATTGTGGACCATGGTCGTTAAAGGCTGGATATTTTTGTTCCATTGTAAGTTGTGAGTTGGGAGTTGGGAGCACATGTGACAGTGATGATTTATTAGCCAAATGAGGAAATGGTCAATTAAAACTCAGCCATCATTTGTTTTGGATTTGTGGTTCATTGCGTTCATCTTTCATCATTGAACTCCATTAGATAAGTCCATTAGATTTTAAATGTACTGTTTCGGATCCTCCTTCTTGAATTTTTTAAAGCCATGGCCAATGACTGGAATTTCCGCATAACATTGTGTGTCATCCACATAGAATTCCTACTAAAGACTAAATACTAAATACACAGTTTGTAATTACGTTGTGCAATTTAATTTGTAGTAAACAAAATAGTAAATACATGAATCATTTTTGTAAAATGCTCTTATTACCAAAACAGATTAATAGATGCATTTATGCATCAATAACGTATTGAAAAAATTAAATTGAATTTACAATGAAAACAAAATATAATTGAAAGTCAGGGAACACAAAAAAACACATGGAAAAGTACTAATAACCTATCTTTGAGTAATGTTTCAAATACAGCTCAAAATTTGAACGACAGGGTCAAGTTTCAAGTGCCCAATGTTAAATATTTAGCATTTAGAATGTCAAAGAAATGATAATTATTAGAAATTTTTTATCCAATCTTATAAAATTTTCATTCAGGTTAATTAATACGAGATTTTATAATTCATATATTTTTGCATTACTCACAGAGTAATGAAAATACTGTAAATATTTACACAGTTTTATTAGTATGACTATTCATTGTAGTTAATATTTTATACTTAAATTTGTACTACATAATACATTTGGATATGTTGATTCTACATATATCTTTAAAACTACTTTAAATTTTCCATAATAAAAATGGAAATTCTATGTACATAATATTATCTGTATATCACACATTAAATTGTATTAAGTTGTATTAAGTTTTCACTATAATCTGTAATTTGTAGTATGGTTTTTGTACACGTGTCGGACATTGGAATATTTATGCAAATTACTAGATTAATTAAATGATAATACTTGATTTGTAATTTCTAATAAAAAAATACTTTATGCTTATTTTGTGTAGGGGATTTGAACTTGATAACGTTTAAATGGTAATAGTGAAACAACATTTTCCTTGGCGGATGTTGTAAAATATTTAGAATTTGAGGTGTTTTCAGAACTGGTGTTATTATGCTTCTTATTGTTATTATTATTATTTTCCGGTAATGTGGAGACTGTGACATTTTCACTAAACTCTCCTTCTTGTGATTCATCATCTCTGTTGTCCCTTCTTCCTCCAAACAATTTTTTCCGTATTGTTTCATCATCTTTCTGAACGACAGTCTGAATACTACTATTTACATTCTCATTTTCCGCTCGTTTTCTCTCCAGTTTTTCTAGGAGTCTCCTACTAAATTTGCCTTGCACGGCGGCTGCTGACTTGATTTTAAAGAGTCCATCATCATCTTCATCTGTTTTAGATTTACTACTAAACAGAGGCTGAGTTTCTCTCAGATTAAGATTGAAATTTGTATTGGCGCTCGGATTCCTGTAGGTATTCGTATCAGAATTCGTATTTCTATTGGTATTGGTAAGTATAGTGGGCTCTCCATACGTATAATAATTGTCCGGGAGGAATTGGACTGGGATTTGAATGCGGTTGTAAGTGGAAGCGGCCAAGGCGGGTGGAATAGTGAATTTTCTAGATTTCCCCTGTCTGCGTGACCCTCCAAAGTTGGATCTGAGTCCTAGAATTGAATTTGAATCCGGTTCTGCATTCACATTGGAATCTGTCTCAATATTTTCAAAATTCAAGTTGGAACTGGTAATAGAACTGGCCGTTGGACTTCTTCCCCTCGGTGAATATTCCTGGAATTGGTGAAGGAGTTGAAGTTGGAGAGGGAAGACACAAGAGGATCTCCGATTTGTCACACGAAGAGGATGATTACATATTCCATAGGTTGAGTCAAATATAGTTCCTGGTGCACAGTCAAAATCATGTCGGAATAGTAAGGGAGAAGACTCGGAAGTCCCATAGTTGACACATCTGTAAAACCGCCGACAGTCATCCGGATCCTCCCAATATCCCTCAACAAAGCAGGGACGGAGACTGCGGAGTTGTTGTGGTGTGGCGACGCGAGAATCTGTCAATTCTGTGTAGTACGACATTTATTATTATTGGTTATCAATAATTATTCATTATTTAATCAGTAAAACAGGTGAAAAAAGTTCTATATTATAAATATTATAATATGATAAAAAAATATGAACACAATGTAAATGCATTCTTTATTCTGCTTACCAAGAAATTCGGCTTTTATCAAAATGAACGAGCTCAAAATAATGAGAACTTCAACCGGTTGAAATGAAAAACGTCTCATGGTTCTAGATTCTATTTTTCTGATTTCTTTGTAAATTGCTACAAACAAACTTTAAGTCACACCAAAAGAGATTTTCACGGTTCAATTATAGTTTTACACACTTGACACTTTTCCAGAGTCCAGAAAATACAATGGACAAAATATTTATATCGTTTCTGATTGAACAATAAACTTTAAACTTTAATGCTTTGTTTGGATTTTAGATTGGAAATTAAAACAGAATAACCAGGCAATGGTGATTATTATTTTTTTTTTAAATTTATGGAATGATGTAATGATGATTTTTTCAGTCCGATATATTCTGTATTATGTACCTATTATATAGTACAAAAAGCCGCTTGAATCTTGAATCTAATAACTATCTAATGGAATGTTATGCTATACTTTTGTAGCCGCTGGAATTTTTGAGTGGATTTTTCTCAGGCTTTGATTTACAACTGGTAACTGGTCAAGCCAACAATCGGCAACTCTAGAATCTAGAATCCACAGTCCCCATGTACAAAATGTAATATGTACAATGTACAACTCTCAACAATGCAAAATGTAAGAATACCATGAACATCAAATGTATGAACTTGTCCTTCATGGCGAAAATCTCCATGACTCATTTGACTAGTAGAATATGCACATAAAGTATACTATATGTACTATATACCTACAATCTACAATACAAAACACCTAATACACACAATACACAATCTAATAACTCAAAACTCAAGTCTCAAGTATACATTTCATGTGTGTTTTATGTTTTATGCACATTTTATATCATCCTATTATCTATTACATATTATTACTATTCTTCTTATTTCTTATTACGTAAAGTTAGTGGAAGAGCTGAGTTGAGAGTGGAGTTGAGCATCAGCATTATAGAAGAGGTGAAGCTCAATACCTGTGTAATTTTTTGCCGGAAGTCGTGAATTAAGGGAAAGAGAGAGACAGAGACATATAAAAACTATTATTGTCCATATGCATTATGCACACACATAATACAATACATAATACCTGCAAAAATTCATACATTTGTATTTTATTTTTAAAAGTGTTTTGTTTTTTGTATTTTTGGTAATATGTAATATGTAATTGGTAATGGGTAATGCATACAGAATTTAATGCCTAATGCGTAATGTGTCTGTCTGTACATTATACACCATGTTGTAGTAAAACAATAATAATAATGATACATTATAATGATGATAATTGGTAATAATAATAGTTCTTCTTTATAAGCTTCTATGAACAATCAGAGTCTCATGATAGTATGATATTTGTTCTTGGGTTGAGGTTTTGGTCAACATCTCAAATATCAAATATCAAGTTGTAGCATTGTTTTTTTTGTCGTTGTTGTTTTTTACATAGCCATGTATTCTGTATTGTGTATTACCTATACATATATTTATGTGTTCTTCCTTTCATTTGTCTATAGTGTCCCAAGCTTTTATTACTTATTTGTGTAGGTAAGCCAAATGCCAAATTATTCTTTGGATGCTGGCACGAAACATGAAAGGATAATCATATGAAGTTAACATTTTAACATGTCTCCGTCTCCCTGTCTCTCTTTGAAATTTAATTGTAAGATTGTAGGACATGTGAACATGAAAACATTGGGCTTTGGACTGGGATTTGGATTTTGAACATATGTATGTAGTCAAAGTTTACAGTTTTTTACAAATGTTTTATAGATTTTTGCTCTGCTGTTAAAGTGTTCATGATCATCATTTATGATACATTTGGACGCCATTGATGGTCAAATGAGGATGCATTTTATGTTTTATTTGATTCCTCTCAAATCTCAAGTCTCAAGTACTTATTTTATTGGCATTTAATAATAATAATTGTTATTACTATGATTATTGGACTTTTCATCATGATGTAAAGTTAACTCGTAATATAATATGAACAAAAATTCCAATTCCGTGATTTTGGAAACATCATTATGAAGCTGTAGTTAAGGTTTACGCATTTGACATTCACATTTTATACGAAATACGAAGGTTCATTTTCCTCATTCTTCAGATTGCAAATAATTATGAATAATATTATACGAATGATTTTTCATCTAGGCAAAAATAAGACAATTCAATTTAAAGGTGATTCTAAACATTCCACATCATTTATGTGTCATGTGTTCATGTTGATATTTAATACTTATTTATTTACAATGGAAATTGGCCTATAAAATATATAAAGCATATAATAAAGAAGCTCTGTTGATCTTTAAAAGCATTTGGAATTTTATTTTATACCATTTTATATAACAATTAAAAGGTCGTATGAAAAAGTGTGAGGTATTCTGTGATGTATATTATGATATGACTGAGGTTGGTTTTTCAAACATTTGCATTTGAAGGAGCAATATAAAATTCCTTATGACTTGGGACTTGTGATGACTGTCTTTGAAAAATCATTAAATATAGTTTCAGTTTTTGTCAAAATATATTATATACCTAATAAGTTTGAAGCTTGGAGTTTTCGTTAGTTTCATTCATTATTCAGTATAGATAAAACAACAGCATGAAAATAATTGTAGATAATATAATATATCATTATTACACCTGTGCTGTGCGTTGTGTTTGCCCTTCATTTATTTCATCTAAAGTATCTTTCCTCCGAACTCTCTGTTTTTCTTTGGTTTTTGTACAAAAAAACCATTTTCCCACGTGTATACTTGCATAAACGATCACAAAACCAGTCAAGTAGAGACTAGAGACGTCAAATGAAAAAGACGTCAAAACTTGGATGGTGATGGTGATGATTGTGGAATTATTGTTACTGACTACTTTGCTGAGAATAGAGATTTTAGATAAAGCCAGTCGAATGTGTAATATAAAAGTAATTCTTTTGACTTATGACGAAATGGCTATATAAACTATAAGGAATAAATAACAAAAATAAATATTTTATTTCAAAAACAATTACATGCCATTTTTTCCATCTATTTTTTTGTAGGATTGAAACTGGAAACTGGAAATCACACACAGTAATGTACACTTCAAACTTAAACTTGAAACATGAACACACAAAGTTAGTACGTAAGCATACTATTCAAAAGACGTGACAAGGAAAAAACACTGTTGAGAGTTGAGAATTTTAAAAGTTTGTTATTAAGTAATAAATATATACATAGAGTTTTTTCATCATATTATGCACTTTTATTTGTTTTGTCATTTTGAAATGCATTATCTAAAACTTGGACAGGGTATAAGGATTTTAATGTTTATTACTTAAAGTAAGAAGCAAACAGTTGCATCTTTTATGCACCACAATTTTGACAGTAAGACTGATGCAGAGGATTTTCTACAATGTGAAATCGTGCTGGAAATATTTTGTTATTATATTCTATGTTCCACACATTTTATTAAATGGCAAACATAAACGGAGTGGCTTTTTTTTTACATGTTATATCTTATGGTCTTAAAATCCATAGTATATAGGAAATCAACAAAGATAAAGCTGTCTTAATTCTACTGCCGTTTCTTGTACACACATTCCCTACCAACTTTATACTTTCTGTCTGTTTTCTCGTTTGACTTTCTTTCATGTGCATCTTATTAATTATATGGGATTGAAATTTTTAAATGGCTTTGCAAAAATTGCATGCTCAATACAATGACAAATTTTGTCAGTACTATGTCAAGGGGTACACTGTGTACTACATAATAGAGTATGAAGTAGAATAAATTGTAAAATTATTGATGTTTTTTCCAGGAACTGGAATTTTCGAGTGTAGTGTGGTTAAAACCATTTTTTTAACACCAATGCAATGATGCAATGTAAGTACATGTATATATGTATTTTCCAGAATTTTTTCCTTCTTACAACCTTATTGTCTGGTTGTGAATGGGGAAGAAACTACAACAAACTTATAGTAAAATGAATAATGCTAAAACGTACTCTTGTACAATACAAAATATAAAATGTGCATGTCATTTCTGCTAGTTTTAAGCAACATTATTCCAGTTTCCAGTGTACTATTCGTTTTCCTACAAGTTTTTTGTACAACTTATCGAATATTACAGTAATTTACAGTATATGATATTGATTTATTTCAAAACTTTATTAGTGTGACTCCATACTCTCGTTCTTGACGTTTTTGGTGTTCTTGATAACAGTTTTTCCATTGCCTGACAACGATTTTGTAACAATAGTGTTTATAATAGACATAGACACACGATGTGCTAACTACAACGTAAAACGTGAGGATGAAAAAGTAGGTTGAAAAATCATTAAATTGGAGTTTTAAAAATATATTATACAAAAATATTTAGGATAGTGAAGCCGAGTTTCAGGGGATTTACTCTGAAATTCTGTTTTGAACTAAATTCTAAATTTTGTGTGCTGTGTGTAAATTATTATTATTGCCGATTGGTAATTACGTGGAAAATATGAGTTGTGACATTGTATTCTAATTGTGTGCACTATGTACAGATTTTGACATTATAAGATCTCCATCTAACTATCTGAATATAATCGTTTACTTTTCAAGTGTTCTACAGTACTACAACGTATTTGTAGTTTTCATTTCAAATTGGAAACAAAGATTGGTGAGTGCTTGTAAATTTTAACATCTTTGAAAATTTTTACAGACAATAATTACAATACATCTCCAGAGTTTATTTTAATTATTTTTATAACATTTTGCTTTTATTATTTCCGTTTCAGTTTTCTTTATTTGAACTTTGGAAGTTTGACTTTTGATTTGAGATTTTTGAGGATGCAGCCATTTGCGACTGTATTGACTTGGTTCACGTACCATTGTTTTTTGTTGTTATTTCTCTTCTATGTGACACCATGGCCATCAAGTATGTGCTCAGGTCAACCACTTTCTCAACAACTGGATAGTACTAAAGAAGAATCAGTATATTATAGGGATCCGGTAGAATTTGAGCAATTAAAAAGAAATCTCCGACAAAGTCGACCATCACCCAAATTTAAAATATTTTGGAAGTCTGATCCTATAATTGTATTTCCTGATGAGGATGGTGATGACAATGACGTAATTCCTCAATATGTACCTGGATCCAAACGTAACTCTCACCATCGTCATACTACACAAAACGAAAGGAATAAAGAGAGAATGCCCCCAAAACAAGAAGAAGAAGAAGAACAGAAGCGTCAACGTCAGAGTGCAAGTTCAGAATCTATCCAATTTAGAATGTCTAATAGAAATGGGAACAGAAAGGCTACAATGGATAAAAGTAATGAAGATAATGCAGTTTCAAATGAAAATGAGAATACTTCTGGAGATGACGGCGCATTGATTGCATTTCGTGTAGTAAATCAACAGCCGAGACCTGCATGTGGATCCGGACAAAGCAAGGACGTGTACATGAGATGTGCTCCAAATGTTCGTTTTGGAGGAAAATAAATCATTTAAAATAATCATACTATTTATTGTTACATCATTATAAATCATGATAATATAATTATTATTGTAAATTGTAAAAACGACAATAAAAAAAAAGAACGGTGCTAAAAAAAAAGCATCTCATGTCAAACGATTTTATCCTTGCATTTGCGAGGGATTTTGAGATATCCTTGATAAGGTAATGGTTTTTGTTCTCTCCTCGTTCCTCGTTAATTTTTTAGAAATATATATATAATTATTTTGCTATTTTAACTACTAAAACTGTGGTTAAATAAAAGGTGTCATTAACTTTAGCAGCAATTGATTATCAATATTTGGTGTCATTTTGTTGAATCAAATGTTTAATCAAAGGGAATTAAACGTGTAAAAAGTAAAACCGGGTTTCACAGAGAGTAAGATCATTTTGTACAATTTTTGACCACATTTGACATTTCACTCTACAAATCTTGAAGATATTGGTTTTTGTTTTTTACATACGAGGTATGATTTTGAATGGTAAAATCAAAAAAAAAGTAATCATTGTCATTGTTTTTTTTTCTGTTTATTTAAGTAGGTATCATCTGAAATCTGGACCATGTCAAATATGACTGAGCTTAAAGAAAAGTTGGAATCACATGTCAAGATTCAGATTTCGGGCACGGTTGATAGATTAAATCGGATGGCTGCTGCCCATGGACAAAATGCAAAGACAAGACCCGTGAAAAGTGTCATTCAACTAAAACCCATTAGTGAAAATACTTGGCAAATTTGGATATCATCAGCTAAAGATCTTGAAGGACAGAAATATGATGTAAAATAAAATTTATAATATAATATATACATAATGTATTGTTTCTACAAGCTATATATAATGTCAAATACTAAAAACTTATGACAATAATAATTGATGATTATGATGATATGTTTAACAATAATTTTTCTCTTTTTTTTAAATAAACAAATCTAGATTACCAATATACAAAAACTCCGTACAAATTTTGTACAAGATGGAAAAGTAACTATTGAACTTAGTGTACCACCTTTAAATGTCATGTTGAGAGATTGCAAACCAGAGGAATTGAAATTTTTTATTCAGAAAATTGAGTACTTGAAGAAACAAAGAATGATGGGGGCAGGATCATCTAATTCTTCTGTTACAACAAGTGATAATAAGAACTCTACAAAGAAACCTAGTAGTGCTAAAATAGTCAATAATAAAAAAATACAACCCAGTTTAAAATCAACAGAAACATGTAATCGGAAAAATATCCTTACTACTACAAAGAGAAGTCAAGAGAATGGAAGTAATAAAAATTGTGGTGGTGGTAGTAGTAGTAGTAATAGTCAAAAACATGAAAACAATAAAGATGATGACGATACTGATGATTTAAAAGGAAAAAGAGCTGGTGGAATCAAACGATCTCATAGTGAAATGTCAAAAGATGAATTAAAGTCAATCAAAAAGGCTTTGAAGAAAAGTACTAGTCTGACTGTTAAAGAAAGATCAGATTATCCAACAAAAGGTTTTGATAAGAATTTAGAAAATATTGATTTTAATGGTTTGGGATTGAAAAAGTTGGACTATCGTATCTCTGATTTGGTTTCATTAAAAAGTCTTGTAATACAAAATAATCGTATTATGTCAATCGAAGGTGTAAGTACAAAATAGAAACATAAAATTATAATAATATTAAGTATTATACTACTTTTATTCTTTGATGAAAAATTAATATGAAGAGTACTGTTTATACTAACTGTTTTTTGTTTTTGTTGGTTATAGTTGAGTGACTTGAAAGGCAGTTTGGAAAGGCTGGACATGACCAATAATCAAATTGATTCCATAAGCGAAAATGTTTTTCAGTCTAGTGGGCTCTCAAGATTAAAAGTATTAATTTTAAATCAAAATCAGGTATGTACATGCATATTTTTATTCATATTAGTTACATGGTAAATTATTACACAATGTGTGTACTCCACACAGTATTTTAGTTTATAATGAAATAATTGACTTACAATTGTATAGAAATTTGTGTATAGTTAACAAACATGTGAATTTAAATGTTTTCAATTGCAGCTCAAGAAATTACCAAATTCTATTTGTGAGCTTCGCTATCTTCAAATTTTGTATGTTTCCAGTAATCAGTTAGCTAACCTACCTTATAATGTGCATCGTATGCAGAGTTTAACGTAAGTATTTATGTTCCATATATATATATATATATATATATATATATATATTTGTTTTTGTGTATATGTAATATATAAAGTTTGATTATAGTACAACAAAACTGAGTCAAAGATGAAATCAAACAACAATATGCAATATAAAAAAGTAAAAAGTTATATGTTAAACCATGAATGCTTTTAAATTATAAATAACAAATATTCGTTGATTTCAATTTTTTGTACAGAAAATTAAAAGTAAATGGAAATCATTTAAAATTTCTGCCATACACGCTTTCCTTGTTGGCAACAAGAATGGATCATTTGGATATAACATCAAATTTGTTCAAACAAAACATTTTACCTCCACGTTCGGTTCGTATAGAATCAGAACCTACTTTATTTGAGATTGCTGGATCTGCTTTGTTAACTCAGTACTGCAATTCGTAAGTTAATATAATGTATAATATATAATTTTTATGAGCATTTTCAAAATACTTATTATGGTGATGAATCTTTCACGAACGAAATAGAAAATGAAGAATGTTTTACTTAATAATAATAACAATAATCATTAATCGATATGGAATAATTATTATCTTCGGTAATTGTAATAAATTTCATTCATTTGTGTTGTTTTTTTAAAAAATAGGAAAGATCGAGGTGAAACTCCTGCAGTAAATGTATTTGATACCAGTCAAGTTCCGCATATTATTACTGAATATTTAAAAACTGGAAAGTATTGTGATAAATGTGGCAAAATGGGTTTACGCTACACACTTCTTTATTCCGTCAATCATACGAATAGTCTTGCTCAGACTGTCTTCAATTGCCCTTCAGTAGTTCCGTTTTGTCGAGTTCTTTGTAATAAATGCCACACTAATGACTAACTTTAATGTTCTGATATACTTTGTATCTATACATATTTGATATTTTGTAATTTGTGTATGTATAGTACTTACATGATTAAACTAGGTTACTACATTTTTACACTTTAAATAAGAATGAACTGAAACTAAAGATCTACAACAAACTAGTTTATATACACGGTAAGGTTATCAGGTTATTAACGTTCAATATGAGTGCCTTCATTTTATTTAAGTATTATTAGTACTATAATAATGTCTATATTGAACTACTATACGATCTATGATAAAACGGCACGAAACAGACACGAGATTCTTGTTGATTATTTTTCTACAAAAGTTAATATTGAAATCAATTATTGATTAAGTATTATTTATTATTACGTTTTAATTTTTCAAAAAATAATAATAATCAGAATTAACTTTATCGACTGAATTGAATTATGTATTCTCAAAGACGTAATTAAAATAATAAAAACATTATGTATATTATACTTTAATATATTTTCGTATGTTACGCATACACGTATAAAGTTTATAACAAAGGCAACTTAATTATTGTCAATAATAATTGTTTATTTCCCCCCGGTTTTTCATTATAAAGATACAAGGAAATTAAGAAAGAAACAAGACTGAGGCAAGTCATTAATTTTAAACTGTATGAAGCATGTATTCAAGTAATTTGTGTAATATGTATTAAAAAAAGGAGCTAAAGTTGTAGTATGTACGTGTCTATATATCCAGAAACTTTGTGTGTATGAACCATTATAGATATTAATGAATAATTAACTAGTTTTCTGGAATTGTAATTAGCTAGAAGCTCGAAGATTGAAATACGCAGAATCTTTATTATTTCTCATTTATATCCATGTACTTCCAAATTCTATCTACCGTACTCGTGTTTGTGTAAATGTATAGCTTATAATAGTATGAATTATGGTGGTCATAAAGTAAGTAAGTTTTATACACTCTACATCCATACTGTGTTGTCGTTGCTCTCCTTTTGAAACATGCATGCTTTTAATTTCTTCAGATAGTAAAGTCATTAACAAAGTCTATCAGAATCTACATTCTATATACATATTATATATATGCATGGAAATCCCTACATGCTTTACAAATAACTCATCTCATCGTCATCAGAAAAAGCGACAACGTTTTATACTGTCTTTTAGCTTGAATTTTTGCAAGTTGTAGCAGTTGTAGAAAAAACTGGGGGCAAAAATTTGTGAAAAATGGCATCCCTTAAATTTGCTAAAAAAGTAGTGGTCGTTTCTACCCTCGCAATGGTAATACTTTTATAATTTACTTAAAAAATAATACATAATAATATAATATTTGAAATGTAAAATATACATAGCATGTAATAATTACAATAATGTAAAAGAATGTACATAATATTATGAGATTTTGTTTTTCCTTTTTTTTGTACTATAATAATAGTTGGCAGGGATTGCTGTAATAATTACTTCAAGCTATATTTTTTTGGTTCGTCTGACATTTATTCCAAAATTTCAAGAGAATAGTGCATTACCACTTTTAGCTACTATCGGCTCAACCGGGATGGATGCTGATCTTAAAAATAATAATGACTCACTTTCAATAGGACATTTATTTTTGGAAATGATGCAAAATGAAACAAATTATTATAATGTGACTGTTCCAAACAGTACTGACACTTTATTTCAAGATCCATGGATTAAATTTAAAACATCCTGGAGAAATTCCATGTCTTTTGTCCTCCTATCTACCGGAATTGTATTTTTTGTGGGTCTTTTGCAATTTTTCGCTGCAGCAATAGTCGTCATCTGTGCCAAATCTGCTGTAAGAAGAATATAATACTTTTTTCTTTTTTTTAATCTTTTTAATTTTTTTTTACAGTGATATGCTATATGTAGAATACCCAAAACATAATCCTAAAAATAATTTATAATGTCTGTTTTTTATTTCTTTCTATAAAAATACACAGAGTAACAAGTCCCTATCACGTTTAACAACTTATTGGATTCTCACAAATGTCATTATATTTTTTACTCTGATTATTTGTACTTTGAGTAACATGGTTATGGATTCAGATGTGGAACTAATATCTTCATTCACTCCTGAAAATGCAAACAATGAGCATAGTTTCATCATTACAAATTTTGTACACAAGTATTTTATGACTGGAGTAAATCAATCTGAGAAGCAGACATGGACTAATGAAGTCTTAGACTTCCTCATCATCCACATCTACAATGTGATACTAGCTTTTGACATTTTGCTCCTCTTTGTCATCCTCTTTTATTCTGCTTTTATAAGAAAACAACATGGAAATGATGTTGACGATGATGAAGACGAAGATCTTCCATCAGAAGTAAATTATAAAAATTACAATATCAAAATAAATAGATTTAAATACTAAATAAAACTTATTTTTTATCTTTCAATATTTCTTTTGTATAGTTCAACTTAAAAACTCTAAATATATGTGATTTTGACTTATCTATGATGTTTACTGTTGCTCAAAGTTAAATTTTTAAGACATAACTTTTATACTGTTTGAATCATTCCTCAATAAATCCTAAAACTTTTATGCAAAGTTGAAGATGATTTACAAATTACTTTATTAAAAAACTATTAAATATCTAAGATCTAAGATTTACTTTAGTCATTAATGATTTATACATAAATGTGTCGACACATTGCTTATGTCAATATACTTGAGACGTATTTGATAAAAAGTAAAAACCACATGAACAAAGAGGCGATAGTTGGTAAAGACAAGAGATCAAAAAAGAATTTTTTATTACTTAGAACTGTTTAAAATTTTAGACAGCAGATTGTTTGTGAATTTTATTGTAATGACGTTCGAGGGCATTGATATCAGGAAATGCTCTGAATTCAGGTAGACACAAAAAACACTCATGAATTAAAGGACCATCTTCATCAGAGTCATAATAAACCCTATCCTCATCTTCTTCTTGTTCTTCACTATTATTATCACAATGCACTTGGTTGAAATGTAATTCTAAACTTCGGATAGTTTTAAAACACTCATCCACACAAAAAATACACTCATGAATTCTCGGACGATGATGATTTCTTCTTTTCCGGTGTCTTTTGAATATTGAAGATGATGAGAAATGTTTTCCACAACTACATTCATATATTTCGGCTTCCTTTACTAATTGTTCAGTCTCATGTTTATCTGCTTCCATTTGACTACTTTGATTTTCAATATCAGCGTTTTGTTGTTTGTCTTTCTTTTTCTTCTTCTTTTTGACTAGTGAGACATCTGAAATTTCCTCAGCTTTATCTTTCTCTTCCGAGTTTTGAGTTATATCATTATCAATATCTTCCAATATCTTTCTCTTTTTCTTGCGTTTCTTACTGTTCCTTTCATTTTTTGAAGAATATTCTTGTGTTCTTTTTTCTTGTGAATTACTTTGATAAATTAAAACAATTTCGTCTTCATCTAGGGTTTCTATAATATTTACTTCGTCGATATCACTACACTCATATTCATTAATTTTCTGTTTCTCCTTTG
>JABASP010000601.1:0-46685 GCA_019776565.1 Sminthurinus signatus
CTCAATTAAAAAAGTTTGTTTATAAACCATTGAATTGTTTCAAAAGCAGATTTCATACCCGTCATTTGACGGGCCGTTTTTCTTGTCTATAGATATTCATGTTGGTGATATTGGTAAAAAAACAGAGGATGCTCCAAAAAAAATGCAGGGACAAAAAAAAGTATAATGGGAAATTCAAGATTGAAGCCATCATGGAATCATGGTCACACTCACACAAGTCGTGTGAGGACAAAAAAGACAGTAATTGTGTGTACATTAATATCAAATTTGCTCTGATAAATTGTCATTTGTCACGACATACACATTACACATGTATACAAAATAGAAAAAGGATGATGACGGTAGTGATCAAAGTCGTCTGCTGCTGTCGTCATCATCAATGTCAATAAAGGCATTGAACGGTTAGACTACAACTTTCATTCAAAATCTAATTTTGTTCCTCATTCCTTATTTATTATTCCAGACCTAAATATTTATACACATAATGTAAAATACAAAGGTATCGATATTGATATCGATTTCAATATTTGCAGTACATTAATTCTTAATTTATGCATAGTTGCACCAGAAAATTCCAAAGTAAACATGTGTAAAATGTAGAATACAAGGATATGCTAAATATACATGATAAAATTATTTACTTCATATAAGACAGTATATCTATCTTAAATATCTACACTTATTTTAAGAGTTTCTTGTTTTCAAAGAACGGTGAAAGGAGTATGCATGATCCTTATGCATGATATAGTCTGTTGTTTTCGCTCGCAAGTTTCTCCAAAATCCAAGAGGTTGCGACAGCAGTTCGCTCAGCTTGTTGTCGAGTGGAGAAAATATTACTCCTTCTTATTTACTAGTATTTCCTTCATTTACCTTATTCTACGTTCTACGTGTATTTGTATCACCTTTCTTTTTCTTGTTTGATAAACCATGGAATTTAATCTAAAATCGTCAGTTCTTGATTATTCTTGCCCTGTATGCAAAATGTAAAGTTAATGAGAATTTTTGTACATATACCAAACTTGTGTTAACTCTTTATTTTTAACCGAGGAGGAACTAACACTATAAATTTATTCTACCTAATTGTAACTTTGTTTTACTGTTCACTGCATTAATCAATTCAACACACGGTTTCAACCCCAAATTTATTGTACATGTTTCATGAAATACATAAAAAATACACAATTACACATTACACACGAATGTTCAAAAAAAAACTTTTTATACCTGTAAAATGCACATAAATAGACCAACAAAAAGGCCTGCTATCCAAAAAATTGCAGGGCGTATTCTAGATGTAACATTAGTTGGTAAGTGTTATGTGTTACATCACTCTTGCTGTCATTTCAACTTTCAACATGGGCAAAATCCAGCGGTGGAAAGTAGAAAGTGAGAAACGTGAGATGGTGGAAATTGAGAAAATGTGGTGAGAGGAGAAATAAAAAGAATGGAAATGGGACATGGGATATTCGGGATGGATATAAAAATCCTTGAATCTCTCACATCCTACATAGTTTTTCCAAAGATTCTAGATACTAGATTCATTCGGATGACATGGATTAACTTTGAAAAATTAGATTCTACATCTTTAACTATGTAACCGAATGTAGAATGTAGAATGTGTGAGCGTTTATACTGCATATTGTACATCTAGATCCTATGAATGAGGTTGAGGGAGGCTTAAGACTCCGTCATATCGCTCCATCGGCATCGGCATCGGCATCGCCTATCGTTATTGTATATCCATATATAGTGTATAGTGTATGGCCATTAGCTAAAGAACGAGGAACAAATCGCATCATTCGGAGACACATTTATACATACATACGCGCAATTCCACACTCCTGCACCCACACACAAAACAGAAAACAGAAAACCTACACACTTTTCCCCTTCTTTTCTTCTTCCTTTTGATGCCCGGATCTTTTAGCCACTCTACGATAAAAATGGAACAAATGGACATAGTTTATTTGTCCTGATTTGTTTTTACTAGCTCATTGTTCATTGTGTTTTGTAGATAGCGATAAAATGAGAGGAGTGAGAGGAATGAGAGGACACGAGTATAATATGAGACAAATAATAAAAAATAAAGTCAAAGTAGAAAATTGGGCACATGTACAATGTACAGAGTACAGAAATAAAACGGAACAACAAAATAGAAAATAGACGGATTTAAAGTTGAAGCTTGTATTTATAAATCTGTAGATAAAAAAGTAGGAAAACTGGACTAGTTTTTCATCTTCATCTCTCTCTTTTACTAGAAAAAAAATCATCTAATAAGCTGGAATTATTATGAGAAGTGTGGAATAGTCAAGGGAGCTGCACTCTACAGTCTGCAGTTCTCGTTCTTGTAGGTTGTGGATTTTCTCTTTTCTCGCTTTGCTCTACTCGTCTCTCTCCTCTTTCCTCTTTCCTCTTCCCTTCATATCGGTAAAATAGATCATGTGTGTCCTACTTCTTTTTAACCATCAGCAACTTCCCGCTTACCTTCCCGTCGTCTTCCATACATAAGTATACTTATCCCACATCATACAGATCTTTAGTCAAGTAAAAAGAGTAAAACGTGTACTGTCTAGACTCCAAAGTATACAGTATATAGAATATAGAGTGTAGAGAACAGAAAAAGAATAAAAAGAGAGCAGACATGAAATACTTACTAATTTTATAAAACACTTTGTACTCATACTGAGTACTGAGTATAAAATAATCTTACTAGAATAGAATATTATATCCGAGCTTGAAGCGTTTAGCGTAGGTTGAAGTACTTTAGAAAATTTGATCATGGTGAAATAAATCTGCTGTAAAATTTAATAAAAAGCAGCACATCATGTAGATTACTTTATATCATATTTTTCAATTTTCAAGTCCAAACCTTTCAAAACCTACTCCTATGAAACGTGTAAAGTTTAAAGTTGTGAAATAAAAATGGTGTGGTGCATCAGAAAGGATGCAAAATGCAGAAAAGTAAATGGTAAATGGACGTTGAGGAAAAAAAAAAGAGAAAAAAAATGAAATGATTGGAACAGTTGGAAAAAGTAATTGCAAGTCATCAATCAATTGAAGGACTCCGCCTTTTCTATCCCTGGGAAATGGATCGATAATGAGAGGAACTCTCTAGATTTTGACCTATATATTATTATACATATTTTCTCCTTCAATTCATTCCCGGATTTTCTCCTTCATCTGTGCATGTTACGTATTACGTTTAGAGCTTGAGTATGGAGTGTGTATAGAAAATGAAGTATGGGCATTGAGAATAGGAAATAGAAATCATACATAAATAGTAAAATGTTCAATGTTCAAGTATTACCCAAATTCTCAGACTTTACTACAGTTTTTGAATTCAAAATCTCCAACTAAGCCTTTTCTACTCATCCAGTTGAGAATATTCAGAGCTTTTCACTCCTTCTCCTTCTCGTTCTCGTCCTTGTCCTCTCCTCCTTTTTTATCACTCATCACTGCATATGTATGTATCATAAGGAAAACACGTAACGAATGAGTGAATATGCTAGACTCTATATTATGTACATTGTACATGTAAATCTTTTTCATTTCCCATTGTCTCATTTTTTGCTCCAGTGAAATCCGAAATTCAGTGAAGAGACACAATAATTAATGATGAAAACACATGCATGCACATTATACATGTGAAATATGAATGTATGGAGTATGGAGTACGTAGAAAGTAGAATGTAAAAGCCTCTGTTGTGGATTGTTAATAAAAGATGGAATCTCTGGATTCTGGAATCCAAAATCTGATGCAAGAGCTGTAGATTATCTCGAATCCTGAAGCCTGACTAAAATAAAAAGACCTTGAAATGACTTGATTTGGATAAAAACGTCATATCACTCTCACCACAGTATTTAAATTGAAATGAATAAAGGATGAAACGTTAAACATGTAAAAAGTGCATGCTAAAAAGCACTATAAAAAGACATGTATATTATGTACTATGTACACATTTCTAATTTTGTCTCAAGAAAATCAACATTTAGATTTTTCTACAAAGCGTGAGAAAACTGGTTGAAAGAAAACTTTGACATTTTTGTTATTTACTGTCTCCTTCATGTTTGTTGACATCTGGTTTGGATTTTCTATAAATTGAAAAGCTGATAACCAAAATAGGCTGAACCATGAATAAAATGAATATTGATTGACAAAAGAAAATTTTCAAATTATAATGTTTATGTGCATTTCACATGCATGCATATATACATGTACATATTTATATACATAATCCAAAGTGCAATAAAATGCAATATTTGCAATACTTGCAAGTTGATACTAAATACTGAATACTGGTTTTCTTGTATTGAACCAACTTTGACTGATAAAAACTAGCCAAAGAAATCACTTTCTATTTTCAACATTTATCAGTAAAGAATAAAGATATTTTTAAAACAAGATTTCAATCCATTGTTTTTTGTATACAACTTTTACTTTCATTTTAAGTAAAAAGGATAGCAAAACAATATACATGTATGTAGTATGTAGTTGAACTTCAACAGATATATTAATTTTTTACTTGCACACAAGATTTTTTATTATGTGTACAATACAAAATGCACAAGTATTGACAGAACGAGATTTTAAAAGTCACCCAGTTAAGCAACAACAAGAAAATTAACTTTAAACTGCAAATCATTGAACTTTGAGACATTAAATCAATTTGTAAAATGGTAGTAATAATAATACTTATTATTATTGAAGTTTTACTGTGGACAATGAACAATAAAAGTTGTCACCAGATCAGATGGAATATGGAACTATAACAGCATGGGAGTAAAAGTTTTATGTTTTATCCTTGCATGATAAATGTTGATGCAAAAACAGTAAAAGTTTCTTTGGTTTTTTTTGAAAAATTGAAAATTTGATACCTCGATATCCAAAATGTAAATTATTATTTATTATAGTAAACCTAAACACATGAAATATTCTCCTAGTATTTTTATTGATAAGAAATATGATACCTTAAACTTAAGACTAAATCGACTAAACAATGTAGACTCTTGACTCTTTTGACCTATTTTTCACTTCTATCTTCTATCCGTCTTGTACCTTTTGAGTTTTGAGTCTCTGTCTCTGTCTATCGAAGACAGCAAGATTAATATCAGATTCGATTTTTGAGAGAATAAATGTAGTAACAGCACTTTTACTTATGTGTGTGACGTCAACCATTTCCTACCTTGAACTTGGACGATTCCTTTTTCTTTCTTTCTTTCATTTTTTTTAGCAGGCTTTCATTGATGACTATCATTTGTTGTTTATCACTTTGATTTTCCCTTGTCGGCAACTACGAGCTGTAAGTATGTACGCATGCATGTACATATATTATGTACATGCAATGGTGTCTGTTAGATTTGTGTATCTTCAATCCTCATCCTTCTCTTCATCTTAACTTGACTTGATTTGGAGAGGAATGTTAAATCTTTATGATAAATCAAACTTGTTCTCTCAACTCTCAACTCACATAAAATTTATTGTTATCGTTATGTATACGTGTAATGAATGAGTGAATGGGCAATGAGGATTATTATTACAACGATGAAATATCAATTACAACAAATTCGTATCATCCATCATCATAATATAGATATATTATGTGTATATCTACTTACAAAGCCTTTTTTCTATCTACATGTAGAATCTAAAATGTACTGTATTTTCATGAGCATCTGCAATCTGCACTCAATGAATTGGATTGGATTGGATTGGATTTTGGCTTTTGAATTTCAAATGCAACTTAAGAATAATTTAAATTCAATACAATGATCATTTTATCTACTTGGTTTAAGTACAAAACTTGCATGTTACAAGCGTTCTATATATTTTATATTCCATACACTATGTTATATGTTACACGTTCTGTGCTAAAGACTAAAGGCTTGATCTTTGCAGTTTGCGTTTGATTCCTTTGTAATTTTCTTATCAGTGTAAAATGGACAAAACCAGTATATTTTGACTGTTTTTCTCATCCTTTCACTATTCACTAAACACTGCAAACTGCACACTACACAACAAGTGATCGTCATCATGACTTGATGTTTGACAACAAGGAAAATTAATAAGTAATACTTTGAACATGAACATTGAACACATGTACATGATTCATCATCATCATTATCATCATCTGTGTTCACCTACAAATTTGTATCCTGCGTAAGTACGTTGTACGTTGTACGTGGCATGCAAAACACGCAGGAATTGAACTTGAAAATTTAGGAATACATGCATATACTTCCCTACATATATCTGCCATTATACAAATGGCCTGCAGGATTTTTGAGACAGACTTTGTTTTGATTTTGCTTACTATGTACAATGTACGATCTACAATCTACACATCAAAATTGTACATTGTACAGGACTTGAATTTTGAAGAAAAAATTTCCTTGGATATTTTTGCATATATATTTTTTAACATTTTGGATTTTGAATCTTGCTTTTAATTCTACATTCTAATCAAAATACAAAATACAATTTTTAAATAAACTGTCGTTCATTCCTGATTCCTGATGATACAAAGAATAATGCAGTTGTAGTTTTTGAATGCAAGAAGATGATAATTTTCTGTACTCTATAGATACTGTATACTGAACAACTGGTAGTGTTTACCATTTACCATTTACAAAATGTGAAAACGTCTTGAAGGCAAAAGTGGAATTACTAGATCATTTTGATTACAGTTCTTCTTTTACTTTTTAATTCATCTTCTTTTCTTACATCCCAATCTTTTTTTAATAACCAACCAGATACAAATAACATAAACAATACACAATAGACAACACGCAGTATAAATAGTTGTCAAATTATCAAATTAGTGGATGGTGCAAATGAAAGGTGTCATAAAAATGAAGTTGCAGCAGTCAGCAGGCACTAAAATACATGAAGATAAACATGTACAAATAAGAAAGTATATGGTCATTTATAGTGTCAAGTGTGAGCAGATTACTCACTTACTCACTCATAAATATAATTTTTGTGAAATTTAACTTGTTGGTGATGATGACTCCAATTTAGATAAAGATGTTATGTCGTACGTTGTCGTAGGGTCATTCCAAAGTGGCATTTCATTTTCTGCGGCTCTCGATGACAGGGAAACTGTCATCTCACCAACATTGGTCAGAAACCGGATCTCTTAATAACGTTCAAGTTGAAACACAGGAGACTCACAACATTGTCAGATCACACAGAATTCCATTTGATTATAAAAACAAATGTCTTCTTATTACATTTCCTTTGAATCACACACTTCATCCTCCATCATCTTTTTGTTATAAACCCATAAACAAAATTAATTTAAAGAGCATTTCTCATTTTAAAGAATATACTATGGCTTTTTTCAATGTCCTAGTTTGCTCTTAAATTAAAGTCTACAGTTAAATAGATAAAAAGTTGGGCAGGTTCGGGAAAAAACCATAAACAGTAAGCAATAACATTAAAATATATTTTTTTGTTATTTATTCAGCATTTTTCCGCATAAAAAATCAACAATGACAAATTACTAAATACTAAATGCTCAGTACTTTACTGTTCCTTTTTTGTATAGAAAAACTAGGCAAACAAAGTAAACCTTCTGATTTTTATACACGTCAATTGGAATAGAGATATTTGAATTTTTTAACATTGTAGTTTCTCACCATGTTTATTATTGATGAATGCGAATAATAAATTGAAAAACTCAAGTTTACCTACAAATTAGTTGTAGTCAGTAACGATGTAGTCAGAGAGCGAGAGAGAAACAGAAAAAAAGAGACAAACAATATTTGTGGGAAAAAACTTACCCAGACATCGACTTAAAAAACAGTACCTGAAATGAAACTATTGCTCACATCAACAATGAATAATACATAGCAATAATATACATAATACATATAATATGCATTGCAGATGAAGAATAGAGAGTGAAAATACTTTGAGATTTGAAATTGAAAATCATGAAATGACTCAAAGCTCAAATAAATAGTAAATAATAAGGTGTGAATGTACGATAAAAAAAATTACATGTTATGTACAGAAATATATAGAATATCAGAATAGGTAAAAAGGTTGAGGACGTGATGAGACAAACTACCAAATGGCAAATGCCAAATCTTTAACTAAGGACCCAATGAGCTGAGGACTGAAGACTCATCATACAACATACACAATACATGTACAAATGTAGTAATCATCTCTTGAGGATTTTGAACAAAACTCTCTCACACACGTCTCATTATTAGCAATTAGACTGTCTGCTCAAATCTCAAATCGTCAAAAGTATTTGGGATTATTGGGTATGGAGGATTTCTGAACATTCTGAGCGTGCTAATGTTAACTGTTAAACTGTAGGGAGAAGACGAGGACGAGGACGAAGGATGCTGAGGATCATCAAGATGAATAAATAAAAGAGAAAAAAAAGGAGATGATCATGATGAGAGTGAGAGGGGTTTTTGTACAAAAACCAGTCTTCAAGTAGGCTACTACCGCCCTTTGTTTATATATGCATGTGTGTACAAAATTTAAATTTATTTCATGTACCCATCACTGCAAGTACACAGCACAGTACAAAACACAGCTTTTACTTCTCGTCCATCGTTTAAACACACACACAAACACACATACACAAGTAACGTGTACGCACATTATACGCACTCATTACACGTTCTGCATTTCTAATTATTCTCATTTATTATAAGCATACATGTGTGTATGTAGGATGGCGACAGACAAGTACACCCAGGATTAAAACATACTGTCAGCAATCATGTTTTAGGCTTTTCTCCCTTGTTTTAAAATGAGAAACTAGAAGATGACACCAGTTTTTAATTTTTTTGGCAGTTTTTTTTATTCATTTATTCAAAGTTGAATCTTTATTGAGCTTCATCATTCATACATACATACACACATTCACATACTAGGTTCAAGGTGTAGCAAAGGAGTAACAAGTTGCATTGCCGGTATACTTACATTTTTCTATTTTCCTTAACTTTTGCATTTCATTTTTCTACATATAAGAAAAAACGTGATCATAGTGCTTCTGCAAATTCTGTATATACATGTGTATTGCATTGCTTCCCTTTAGCATAAACAGTAAACAGTTTGTGTTGTTACTCCAAGGTTTTTTTTTCTTTTTCTTTTCTACTCACCATCATTGTCTTGTTTTTTATTTATTTCTTGTTTCCATTCCTTGAGGACTCGAACTGAATAAATCGTGTTGTTGATGAATCTGTACTGTGTACCGTATATTGTGCAGTGCATAGTGTATACTGTGCTGCGGATGTAAAGTTAAAGTTAAAGATCGGGGGTTTGGCTGTGGGGTAAAGAAAATTGAGTGTTCTCATTATGTAAAAAGCTCCACTTTCACTAACTGGCTCACAGTACACTTTTCCCCTTGTCACAGGAAGCTCATTTCCTTTAGACAACAAACAGAGGTTCTCAAAGAAAGATCAAGATCAAGACAAAAATCCTTCAGATGGAAAAATGAACAAGAGACGTCAACTACAACAAAAGGAGTTTAACAGAACCACACAGGAATAAATAAAATTGTTTCTTCGTTTCTTCATTGGATTGATTTTGAAAGATATTGAAAGATATTGAAAGAATAAATATATTCAGTGAAACTAGTGTTTTTTTTTGTGTGTACTTGAAAATAGTGAAAATTTCATGATTTATAGATTTTTGTTTTGTCAAAAATATTCAATAACGTGTACTATCTATTTTGTTTTGTATTGATAATTGATACAAAGTATTCTTCAAGTTGTTGTTTTTATAATTAGTTTATATAATGGATAAACTTGTCAGGACTTTTATTGTGGTAAGACAAATTATTATTTTTACAGTATTTTCATGTTCACTCTAAAACTCAGGTTTGTTTATTTTGCACATGAAAGTATATTTCCTATTTAAATATTTTTGTATGTCTTTTCGTCGTAAAGTTATATATACAGGTTCATGGACATTTGGTTTTTGAATTATTTGACAGTTCTCAATAAATTTGGTTATTTTTTGTGCTTTGTATTTTTATATGATGGTGATATTATGATTATATGTGTGAGTTTGTCAACCGTAAAATTTATTTTTCAGGCTTTGGTGCTCAGTGGATGTGTACTAAATGCTCGATCAGAGGATAAAGGTAAATAGCTTAAAGTATTTTATCAGTACATACAGTGTACAGTATGCAATTAACATGGGTATGAAATTGAAATTTTAAACTAATGTTTGTGATTATTTTTGTAGGAAAAGAAGGAATTCGCACATCCAGATCTATTTCAAATATAGCTCGATTACTCCTTGGAGGTATAATATAAAATGCATAACTATGTTTCAAAATTGTACAACTTTTGTTAGTAGATTTGATTTGTTACATACGTGATGCTTGTTTGTTTGAATTGAAGGAAATGTACCCCCGGATCATCCACTTGTAAAATATCCCGATCCAGTCCAAGCAGCAGCCTCAACTACAACAAACAATGGAGTTTTGACGGCCCTTCCTGGAAAAAAGACGGAGAATGGATACCCCCAACAACAACAACAGGCCCAGCAGCAGCCACAACAACAGCAGTACAATGGAGCTGCATCCAACCCAGTCCAGAGTTACAATCAACCCCAGGGTCAGCAGCAGCAACAACAGCAGCCATGGCAACAGTCAAACCAAGGTTACAATGCGCATCCATCTGTTCAACCTCAGCCACTAACGGTTAGTAATAATATTCCTTACACAAACAATTTTTATGTGGTAAAAAATAGTGGAGCCCAAATGGAGTCATTACACCAAGCAACATCCGCATTCCCACAGCAGCAGCAAGCCTATCCTGCCGGTTCAAACTCTCCAGGCTATTATAACAATGCCCCATCTTACACCAACAATGCTGCGGTCAATACTTTCCAGGCTCCAGGAAACACATACAATGCCCCAAGTTATGGAGGTGGAGGAGGCGCTGGGACTTTCTCTTCATCGCAGAACGGACAACCAGGTGGGAATCTACAATATGGAGGAGGCCCCAACAGTGCATACAGTCAACCCGCCCCAGTCTATGCCCCAGCACCAGCCCCATTCCAACAACAACAACAACAACAGCCCCAGTATCAGCAGTACAACAACAACCCTCCTCAACAACAATCCTACACTCCCAATCCTACGACAAATTATCAAACCTCTCAAAGCCAAATTTCATACCCGACCTCGCCCCAAAATTCATATAGTGGACAAACCAATTTTTACCCAACCCAAAACCCAACCACCCAAAGTTATAACGGGGCCCCAAATCCATATCTAACTTCCGGTTCCTCTCCTACTCCTGCTCAATTTGTCCCAAACAATAATAACAACAACAATTCACCACCTCCTCCTCCTCAACCTCCTGTCTATAATTCTAATCCTAATAATAATTTTAATAATTTCAATAATTTCAACAATTTCAATTCTCAACCACAAACTCCACTTCCAACTCCTTTGATTGCCGCTCCAATCCCCTCTCCTCAACCTGTACCTCAACAACAACAGCAACAACCTTTCTCTCAACCTCAACAACCTAATTATATCAATCCTCCTCCTCAAAACAGTTACAATAATAATCCACTTCCAGTTACAAATCAATTCAATAATAATAATTTCAACAACAATCCTATTCCTCAAAATAGCAATAATAATTATCATAATATTGCTCCTATCCAAACACCTATTTCAAGTCCCAATACTAACTTTAACAATTTTAACACATTCAGCAACAACAACAACAATAATAACAAACAAAACAATTACCAACCTCCAATTGTTCAAGCTACTAACAATAATTTTAATTACAACAACAACAACAATAATGTAAATGGAGCAAACCAATACAATACTGGAAATCAACAATTTAATAGTCCCGTACCAAATAGTAATTACAATAGTTACAACAACAATCCTCAAAACAATCCTCCGAGCTTTAGCAATAATAATAATAACAATAATGTTAATAGTAACGGTAACAATTTCAATAATTATAATAATAATAATAATAATGTTAATAATAATAATATTCCTAGTACCAATAATAATAATATTAATAACAATCAAAACAACAATAATTATAATTCCTACAGTTCCAATTCATTCCAAAATCCAGCAACGCGAGGGGAATATTCAACTATAGGTTATAGTACTGATAGCGCTAGTAGCCAATACAGTAATAATGTTAATTATAATAATTACAACACCAATAATAATAACAATGTTAATAATAATAATAATGTTCGTGGTGGATCTACTCAAACAAAACAGGGAAATTCTTCCAAATACAATAATAATAATAACAACAACAACAATAATAATTACCGTGGTTCAAATCCCATTAGTGGTATCAAATCCTTTTTGAATTTTAATAAATCACCACAACCATCCAAATATACTGGACCACTCGGACCACCCAAGAGCTCAACATACCGCTCACCACCAAAGGACAACAAACCATATCAAAACAATAATAATAATAACAACAACAACAACAATAATAATAACTACAATAATAATTACAACAACAACAAGAGCCCAAATGATTTTAGAAGAACTTTTTCCAGTAAAATTCTTGAAGCGGAAATGGGAACTCAACCAGCTCAATTAGATCAACTTCAAATACAACCACAACTCCAATTTCAAACTCAAACTCAACTTCAAGAACAAGTACCAGAGCTTCAACAAATCCCACAAATACAAATACAACAAGAACAAATACAACAGGACCAACAACAACAGCAACAACAACAACAACAAATCCAAGCAGATGCATTGACAACTGACATTTTGACACAACTGAGTCAAATTGGGGATGTTGGAGACCTCAAAGAGCTCTCTCGTCCATATAGGTCAACTTCCTACGCCGAGAATTTCCGTGGATTGATCATTCCAAAGGGAAAAGCTAGTCCTGTCATCTACTACAAAGAGGCAGCTATTGACAAGGAAGGAATTCCACAAGGAAACGGAAGAATCGTTTCATCTATTCCTATTTACCAAGCATCATTTGTCATTTAATTTAATATAGTGTGTAATGTACATTATTATTATCATTGTTACACTTAATTTAAACTCGGGTCACCTCGCCTCTCGCTTTAAATACTAGTATTTTCATTTATATGAATGAAAATATTTTTACCCTCGCCATTTTAGTTTGTAGTTTTGTTATTGTTTGTTATACTGTTACTGCTATTTGATATTTTGTTAGTGTTATTTATATATGGATGTATGTTTGTTTGTATTTATATGCACAGGAAAAATGAATGCAATTTGTCAATGTAAAGAACTGCTATAATATTTTCTATGTATAAGATGTATTGTTGATTGTTGAAGCTCTTGTTGATTTTCTAGTTGATTCATAACAAAAAACAAATAATGATTAACTAAGAAAAGGGAAAATTTACCAATGGGAAAAAACTACTACTCACTTGTTGTTATTATTATTGTTTGTAATTTTTTTTATGTATAAAATGTGTTTTATATATATATGTTATAAATTATATATGCGTTGAGATTTGTTAGATGGGTTTCTCTTTGTCTTCTTCTGTTTCTGTCTTCTGTCCTACTGTCGTTTTGATGTTTGATGAAAAAAGTGCATTATAATGTATAATGTATAAACAAATCATTTCTGCACGGTGTACAATGTACATTGTATACATGTAGGAAGATTTGACCTTGTGTACAAGTAAAACCCTCACCCAGTGATCAGTAGTCAAGTTGAGTTGAGTTGTAAAACTGGTTGTAAAGTAGAAAGTAAGAATGGTACAGACTACAGGCAGAAGTAGGTAGTACTAGTAGGTCTGCTGTGGATTCCGTATATTCTTTTTTCTACGCTACACCAGCACTAGAGAACAGAGAATAGAGTATACCACTTGATGGACTGACAACTTATGACTTCACTAACAAGTCTTTAATACTTGCCCACAGACTTGATACTTGGTACATGCATAGGTGCAGGCACATATGTACAATGTACAGCTCAGTTCAGCTCAGCTCAATGTACCCAGATAAAAAAAAATGTGTAGATGATCTGACCCAGAAAATACACGTTTGACCTACACATAGATAGATATGAGTTGAAATGGTGGGAAAAGTAATGTGTATACATTTGCATTGTTTTATTATGTTGACTTATATAAAGACTACACACTGATGCATGCACAAGGGGATAAGGTTTATTGTACATCATGCATGTTTTTTAATGACTAATGAATATGTGTGAGAATGTTAGAAACAGGTATATAATTTCTGGGAATGTATCAAAAGTCAAAAGAAAATGACAGTGAATTCTTCTCTCTTTTTCTTTCTGTGTAAACTATTTTATTGTTATCATTTTATGACGTTTTGTACATCATGATGTATCATGTATCGTGTATCTTTTCACGAGAGATGAGAGTAAATATTCACTTTTCATTTCCTTCCTATTTACTATTTACGTATACACATGCGTTTATCACTTTGTTTATGCGTAAACAGTAAACTGTAAAAAGGTATCGGAAATCTACACTTAAACTTTTCCCGTCATGTCGTGTTATGATATGGCTTGATTTACTTGGTACTTGATACTTGATACAAAAGTATCAAAACTGTTCACACAAAGATGTAGTCACGAAACAAGAGGATGAAATTATTACTTCGACTTTAGACGTGTGGTTTTTTGATATTCTCTATGCAATTGTATCTATTTTCTATGTAACTGAGGAAATGCTACAATGAGCATATGAGAGTAAAGAATAACTATCAAAAATGTAACATGGAAGACAAAATAGAAACTGTGTAGTGTATTGTTCCATGATATGAATGGAATTTCTCTCATGTTTCCTTTGTCTAATCACAAAAAAAACGAAAACGAGATTCCTGTTTACTTTTGTCCTTTGTCTTTTTTTAATGCCTTGCGGATTTCTCCTGTTTTGTAAGAGTTGAGTTTACTCAGGTTTTTTTATTAACATATTATTTATTTATTTCCTGGATTCTTAAATGCTTAAGTAAAGAAAAAAAAGAGAAACTTTAAGGTTTAAAAAGAAAAGACAAATTTTGAAATCTGTAATAATTTATGATACTTTATTGAAACATTTGAGGTTGCAACAAACATATGAAGTTTTTTTTGTATTTCCAATCTTCTAAAATATATGATAAAAAAACGTTATTACTTCTCTTTCGACTTGCTCCAGGCAAGTACTAGAAAACAGATTTTCTCCTAGATCCTAAATCCTCATATCATTGTTATTATTGTTACTTGTTACTATAATTTTAAGAAATGTCCAAGTTTGAAGAAATCAAAAAAATCATATGATTGTTTGTAACTTGGAAAAGTCATTAAGTTAAGGATAATAATATATTTTTTTATGAAACTTTTTATACTATGTACAAAATTCAACAAAAGACCATGTAAAATTAAAAAGAAATATTATGTGTTTTTTAAAAATTAATGTATTCCTATGAATTATGAAGAATATAAATAAAATGCTAAATTATTTATACGTGAAAATCCTTTTGGCGTGCTTAAACTTGAAAAAAAAAATTCATTTTCAGTATGTCTCATGTCACCCATAAGTATGATGCTAGGTATTTCAGTTTTCAGTACTTTATGCACAGAGAAAGAAAGTCATGCTTGATTCAAAATCCAACACATTTTCATTTCAACAATTTATACATTTTTTTTTATTTTCTTGTTTTATTTCTTTGTTTGGCTACAATTTTTTACTACAATATTTGTCATCTTAAACTGGGGTTTATTAATTTATTTCTATATTTACATAGTATATCCTTTTTCTCACTTAATTCACTTACTCGAATCTAATCTACATTAAATATTTTACAATAATATATATATATATTATATGTATTTTACGTACTTATTTCTTTTTAAATGTATGATGAATCACGATTGAATCACGGCTGAAAGTATATATAATATTATAATATATCTATTTATATATATTTTACTGTGTTTTATATTTATATGATTTCAACCTTTTCATCAACATCTCATCTTAAAAATCAGTTCTTTATACTTTTTGTGTTGTGTACATGTAAGTACAATGTACATACAGTATTTAAATATGACATAGGAAAGTGTAGATATCGTTACATGGGTATTCAAGTTTTTGCTTTTTACATATGGTTGATTGATTTTCTTTATTTCATTACTCATTATTGTTTCTCCATCTGTGTACAAGTTCATCTATCTATAGATATACATGTATAGGTAATGGTAGTTTATCTGCTGACAGTAAAAACTATTATGCATATGTAATTTTTAATACATTTTCTGCATAGTTTTTTCTTTACATAGTTCTGTATTCCGCTTGTGTATTTTATAAGGTGTAGCATAGTGCTTTTTATGCTTCATTCTGCATTATTTTCTGCACATATGTAGAATGTAGAGCGTGTGCGCTATTTTTTTTACTATTTAAGTAAACACGTATATATATTCTACATGTATCTCTATACTTAAGTTATTTACTCTGCTAGTTATTTTATTACATAATATGCATATTTATGCACATTTGTTTTACTCGTTATCTTGTATTTACTATCACTTGAATTTGTTCTACTAACTTTATTATTATTATGGATACACACGAGTTTGTGTATCTTCAACATACACGCATAAATAATTGTATTATGTATATTACACTGTATTTTCTATCTACCTATGTGCACATTTTCTTTTCCATTTATATTACAAAGAGGTACATTTTTTTTCCTTCACGATATAATTTAACATAATAAATGCTTACATACAAGTAGATTAGGTATATCTTCCTCCCTCTATACTGTATACACATCCTAGTACGTGTGTGTATGTGTGTCCTAGTGGAACAGTTATTTTTATTAGTGATTTTTATGACTACGCTGACACTATCATTCTCGACTCTCGACTGCCGATTCTCGATAAAGTCGAGCAACTAAGATGTCATTAATAAACTAATGACAATGTCATAACACCTGTTAATTGCACAAAATATTATTGTTGTTATTTATGAATACATGTACATGTGTACATACTACAACCGACCCAAACTATGGGCAGAGGAATAAAAAAAAGTCTTCGTTTCCTGTAGTTTTTTATGAATGAAATGTTTGTATCATTTCTATCATAACATCCAATAATAAGTTATCATTTTTAGCATATTTTTACTCGTGACAACAAAGAAATGTCTCTGCTGTGAAATATTCTTAGACAACAAGAAAATGAAGACTTTCTCTTTTACCTCCTCAGTTCTAACCGTGGTAAAAGCCACATGTATTAAAACAAAATCACTGTAATATCAGCAGTTGTTTTCTTTCTGTTTAACTTAGGCTATACTTAGCTGTCAAATGAATGATGAATGAAATATATATTTTACTTCCTTTTATATATGGTTTAGAGTATCAATAATCCACATTATTCATATTTAACCGTTGACATCTTGAAAGCATATAAATTCTTTGCGTTTGTCTCATAATTCTACACATGTAGGTATATAAATAAGTTACACATGTAATCAACATTCAAATCATTCAAAGGACGAGTAAGGTAATTAAAAAACGGTATGGTGTATTTCCTATTATAGCACACACATACACTTTCATTTCGTTATTATGTACAATGTACAATGTACAGTATATAAGATACAAAATGATACACCATTATAAGTACGAAAGAGTCTATATATTCGTATTGTACAAAGAAGTCATAATCATAGTAATCATAACGATATTACAATTTATACAATATAAAATATAATTATAAACATGTATTTATGTATGATGTAATAATATGTAACAATAATAATAATAATATTGATTGAGTAGTATTAAAAATACAGAATACAAATATACATAAGTACATTTACGCATAAATATTCACTCCATACTGTGTATATATTTTCGATATTCTATAACTTGTAGCCTAACCTAAAATTAATGCTTATTGACAGTGTAGTTAGTAATTAATTAGTAGTAGAATAAGAGTGTCCTCTCGTTAACAATCTTATTGTTAATCGTTACACTAAATACTACTACATACATACATACATACATATATATGTAGTATGGTAATGGTAATTCTCCCAAAAAATAGTAATACTTCAAATGAGGCAAATGAATTCAAACCAGATATTATATTACGGTATACTAATAATAATATAGTTTTTTGTCTCGTTCTTTCATGTCTCATTTTCGTCCACTTTCCTTCCTCCAGGGAAAACATGATTGGAAAAATATCTACAAAGTTGAGTCAAGTCGGAACTACACCTATTATTTTCCTATTTTACCTATATAGATTGAACACACTGTATTTCCAAAGTCCTAAGCATATACGTAGTAGTTTCCACGATAAATAACGTATTATGAAGTTATCTAACATCTATTATCGACTCGCTTTCTCTTTTCTATCTATATTTCCGCAGAAAAGTAATCTGTTCATAAAAATTTGATTATTTCCAACCATTTGCCTAAATATTGCTGAAAGTAATTTTCACTAATCACTAATCTTTATCATTTATCATGTTATTGGTTATTGGGCTCTTCTTTGCATTTACCATGTATGAATTTCAATTTTCAATCTATAACATATAGATGTATTGCATTTATTTATTTCATGTGTAGAGCGTGGAATATAAATCCGACAAAAAGTAAAAGCCCATGCAGAAGAAAGACGAGAAATAAAATGGTTTACTTTCTCCTACCAACGTCAAATACATTTAAATATTTTAACGGGTTTATACCATTTACGATAAATGAACGTGGTGTGATTGGGAAATCTAATTATGTTTTCCTTATAGAAGCCACTTGAATAACTAAATCAATGACCATAATATAGAGAATATAAACTGTAGTATATGTAATACACGCACTTATATGTACATTACATGCTTCATAGTAAACAGGTACGATAAAAGGTGCCAAATGGTTTGAATAAATATTGAACAAAGCTAGCCACAGCCAATTGCTTCATTTTGCTTAGCTTTGAACAAAATTTGATAAAGTCACAGTTATTTATATTTTATATGTTATATGTATATGTATGTATGACTTTTCCTTCAAAGAAACAGCCAAAAGATAATATTTATGCCTGTATATGATGGAAAAATGGTAAGACCAAATCAAATGATGGTGATTGCTATGTGATTTAGTTGTAATTTTGCTCCTCCTGTTATCTGTAACCATTATAATAAATCAACTTTTCAAACTGTTTTAAGGACAATTTTTTACCGTTTTGGCCGTTTCTTTGAAGATAAAATCATACGCTTTTATTGTTTCACATGTTCCAGTAGAACGAGTCAATAATTTACGTAAAAATAAAAAATACTTACAATTATATGTACATATTGTTTAACATATTATGTCGTTTAAGGACCAGCCTGGAAATAAAATAAATAGCTTTTCATCATCTTTTCTTTTGACTTTTCACATAATCTATATGCATGTAGATTGTAGATACTAGATACTAGATATACATTGCTTTGTTGATTCTATACATAATAATATATATATTTTCTCTATACATGTAACAACAGAATGCTTTTCTTCTCCTTTCTCCAAAATGTTTCAATTTTCAATCATGTACTTACGATACATAGAGTTTTCGTAGTAGCCCAGCTAGAGTTTAATAATAATTGATACATAAATACGTCATCATATAATATGTTAGCATATCCAATTTCCAATTTCGCGAGGTTCTTGTTCCTCCTGATCAAAGACATGTTAAATGTTTATCATATGTATATGTACCTTGTGTTTTAGTTCTGATTTAGATTACTTTCTCCTGCGTGTATTCGCATATTTATAGCATTTAGTATCCTATCCGTTATCCACTATCCGTCATTCAATATTCAATTACATGTTATTACTACCAATAGTTCTATTCTCGACCATCAGCTATCCGCCATGCATAATTACATTATCTCCGTCTGTTTCTGTTTGGGTACATACGTATTTAAGGTACTAAAAATTATTTGTGTCGAGCACCGAGGAAATCAAAATCATATGTAATATACAATATAGGGTTTTTATCTATAATCATATAGTCAAAAAATATGCCCATACAATTTTTTTTCCTCTTCTATAGGTCGCGAAATTTTGATGAGGGTCAAAGTCATAAAAATACTATGTATATATACATTTTATAAATAAGGTATAATAACGACAATCGACAATTGACAATACACTGTAACATGTGTATGATCTATGTATGTACATAAAATTTAATTTGCTCTTACTTTCACAATTCACAATCCGTTCCAGCAGTTTCTGATCAAGTCTTTTTTGTGGTAATAAAACGAAAAAAAAAATCCTACTCGTCATTATTGCTCTACACAGATTATAATTATGTATGATGTATGACAATCACTACTCGCATTCAATATTCAGTATTCAATCAACATCCTTAATTATGGTATTACATTTTATATCCATTTGTATACCTATGTGTATATATAATATTATACGTACTTGATTCTTGACTCTTAACTCTTGACTATATCCATACTTGATTTTCATCAGTAGTCATAATTCATAATTCATAATACTCGACGACAAAATGTATCATGTACAGGACTAAAAATATTTTTTGTTTTTGTTTTGAATTTCACTTTTCACTACAGATTCGATTCTACTTTTTTTATTATATTTTGATGATTTTTCCTATGAGGAGCAACAATTTTATATAACAACAAGAAGAACAACAACAATCATAAAGTTCAACTACGGGTGTTTTGTCTATGTTATACTTGATACTCGATACAATACATTTTACATTATGTACTACGTGTATGACATAGCATGTACAATATACAATATAGTCATTGACCTTACATTTACGCTTATAATTACGCTTCCTTTTCTACTACATGATGATTTTACGTTACATTGTATACTATTTTTATGTATTACATAGGAAGTGTGTACAATGCTTAATATAAATTATATGTACACTCATTATCCGTTATCCGTTATATATATATTTATAGATGTATTAAATTCTTTTGAGGCTACTTGTATGATATGTCAACGTTTACCATCATGATCGTTTTCATATTCATGTGTTCCATTATATTGTATGTTTTTTTTAATGATAACTATTAATAATGTCACTTTTTTATTTTTTTCATAACTGTGGTATCTTGTTTAACTTTTATAACGTTTATAATATTTTTTATTTTTTATTAGTTGTACATAATATATCGTAGTAGAAATAAATATGTGTAGTATGTAGTAATGACAGCATTCAAGTACGTGGTATAGGAATATTATGTACATAACTTTTGTTTGGTTTTCCTGAAAAAGTTTATTTTTCTGTTTTCTGTTTTTGCTGTCAAAATAATTGAAATGCTTTGAAAAACAACGTAATAGGCTTTTGGATGTTGAATGTGGAGTGTTGAGTGGGTGGTTTCATAGTTTCCTTTTTCCATTTACTTTGTATGTATAATATCATATATCATACGTGAAATGTAAATATATGGCACACTTTTGATATGTGATTAGATACTCTTTAGTTTTTACTTTTTATACAGACTGTAGAGTGTGTAGGCTATTTTCTATTTTGATTACATTATTATTAGGCATTCAATTGGAATTTTTCTGATATGCATATTGGATTACGTTTTACGTTGTATATTGTATATTCGTAGTTCATGGTTCGTAGTACCTACTTTTTGCGATAAAAAAAGTGAAATCAGCATGAATATTCTTATAAGAATAATAATAATAATAATAAGTTTACCGATTTTGAAAAATAGTGTAAACTGACTGACCACTTCAGCTCTTCTACTGTTTTTTTTTACTCTTTCTCTGCGTGTACTCCAGGTGCATTGGAAGACCTGAATTTCCAAATGGCGTGCCTTTACTTGGCTCATTTACTTTTCTCAGTGTTTGTGTATTTGCGTACCTATGTGTGTTTGATGATGATTGTTATTATAAATTCAGCAAGGGAGCAAGTTCAAGTTACAGTTGTTTTTCCATGTGTACAAATCATGTTGATGACGTAAGTAGGCGAATACCCAGAGTTTTAAAATGACGGAAAACACAAACCCGTAAATAGAGGAAAAAGGTTCTTCCCCTCTATTTTTCAAGTTTTCACCTCAATTTCCAACTTTTCAAAATACAGAGTACAGAGTACAAAGTTCAGAGAGTAGCAGAAAAGAAGAAAGGAATGACATGTACAATGTACCATGTACAGTAATTATGTGTGGAGAAAACATTTCTTAGTAGACGTGACATGACATTCATGTATTCTACATATATGAATACAGATATAGATGTAAATGTGAGAGCAAGCGTAGGTATAGCTTACGCATGTACATAAATCATTAGTTGGTTTCACTGGTTCCTTCATTTCCCGTTCCCGTGGAAGGACATTATAAACAATAATCCGAGTGACATTTCATCACGGCCTCAAATAGCACATTTTCCTGGAATGACATGGGATCGAAGGCGTGGGGTACAATGACAGACATGTATTTAAAAATTAAACTTTACACTACAACGCAATTGGAAAGGGGAATTCACAAGAACATGTAGTTGCAATTATGAATTAGATACTTGTTTTTAAAGTCTTACACCCATTACTTTTCTTTTATGTACTAAAAAAATTTCCTTTCTAGAGTAAATAAGGTTAAACAAAATGTGAAAAAGGGCCAATACAAAAATGTTAAAATTTATATGTATTGATAAAACGTCTACGGGCATTAATAATTTTACAAATGGACGGACTAGATTTTTTTTTATCGAAAATCGAAAATTGAAAGTAAACAAACTTCAAATGTCAAATAAAGAATAAAGGTGGCTAGAGAAAAGGGGAGCTGATATCTACAAATAGGAATTAAGATTGACGGGCCTTGACAGGCTTAATTGACAAACTAAAACTGACTGTCAAGCTGGCTAAAACTGTCTAAATGTTCTAAAACGACATGGGATTCAACTTTACACAGCATTCCGTATTCTATGTATTTCCTGTAAATTCGCAACTGGAATGTATATTTCTGTTCTCTTTCTACGGAATATAGAAACTCGTACATGTCCAATGTCTATCTTATATTCACTGATAACTGATAATGTTTGTTACTCGTTTTTTCTGAAATGTTAAATGCTACGAATCCTCAATACTCAATACTCAAAAATACCACACGTGTGCTTCGTACATATTTCCGACTTCTGACTATTTTAAAACATCAACATCAACGGTATCTTCTCAAAATTGGTTGGGCGTTTTAGAAAAGCGTTGTAGTGTCCAAATTGAAAAATTCAATTTTCCTTTTATTGATATCTTGTTTCAACATTCTGTGCACGTATTTATCTTTAATTTTTATTTTTTTACGATTCACCTTTCACCACAAAGTTATTGCGAATTCGTGATGGAAAAAAATAAACCCCAGATATTCTGTTACACTCCAATCCAAACTCCAGGAATTTGCCATAATACTATAACTCTTTCTTTTGATACATCTACAATCTACACTCTACACTCACTTACTTTCACTTTTGAGTGAAATATAGATATCCCATTTCTTGAACTATCTATAGCTTTATTTTCCACCTTTATTTTGGTTTCTTGGTGTTGGCTTCAGGCCAATGCTACCGGATATTTTAAGAAATACTAGCACATCTTTCCCAGGGATAACGAACGATTTTAGATTGTATATTCTAGATGCTAGATCTTAGATGAGGGAAAGGTAACACTTTTGGGAACATTAGGGATTTCTTTCTTTTCTCAAACCCCCCAAACTCCAAATTCAAAGGTCTGCAATCTGCAATAAAGTTTTAGTTTCCCTTCCGTTCCCTTTGGTGTTCTATTTTTTTCTTCGCCTTTTCCTTTTCTCTTCACCTTGGAAAGATAACATGGCGGAGCAAGCTGAGAAAAATGGAACATTTCTCTTTCAATAGAACGAACCCATAATATGTACAATGTACATTGTATCCCCATTTATACGGAAAATGGAAGTCCATAGGTCACCTTTTCAATGGTCGATTTTCCATTTCCATTTCCATTCAGCATGCACCATACATCTTTAGTCAATGCACGTGATACATAATATGTATATAGATAATGTATTAATGTACACGTGAATATTTATGTATCTAAAGACGTTCAAATTTTCCAAATTCCAAATTAAACACAAAGTTTGTTTCTTGAATCCATAAAAAATGCTACTCAATTTATTCATTTGGTATTACGAAAGTTTATTGGAAAACGATTCATTTGATTTTATCGTTAGTTTATTTGGCATTTGGCATCCAAGTTGAAGAGGTTTAAAAAGAAGAAAGTTTCCTCTTTACTTTTACGTCATGTGACAGAAGTATTAGTACTCCAAATTTACAAATCGGGTCATTTCATATAGTTGAACATTACATTTTACATTAAACTAGAAAATCAGTTTATGTTCTGAGAAAAATAAATACTATTAACTAGTGACAGTCGAGGTAAACTACTTGATGTTTGATGTAGAAAACATAAGTATTATCCAATATTTACATAAGTATTTAAAACTTTGTAGGAGCTTTGAAAATTTAGCATAATACAGTGAAAAACTTGGAAAACTCAGTAAGAGTTTGATAAGGTCAAATAAACCATTTCCTATCACATTTATGTGTAGAGTGTAGAATGTAGAATCCACATACACACAAAAACATAAAATGTTTAAATTCTTTCCAGTCTCTACTTTTGTACACGTGAAGTACGGTGGATTATGGATCCTCTGCTTCTTTATCATATGTACAATGTACAAGTTCTTGGAGTACTAGAGGATTTTGGGAGTATATTTATACATGAGAACTAGAAACTAGAAAATGAAACCACAAGACACAAAAGAGCATATCTAACATCAAAACTCGACATAGCAGATTGTTATTGGCTTATGTCTTATCCCTCTTTTCCTACGTGCTACATGCATGTCATCTGTTACTATGTATAGCCATGTGCCATATAAATATATTCGTATATGCACAGAGTCCATGCGAAGAAATATCGATCCATTTCTCCATTCAACTTGCTTCTTTCTTTCTTTCCTTCTCTTTCTCTATTCCTGTCGACTACGTACTACTTAGTACTTACTACTCACATTCCTGTCTTTCTACTGTATTATAGATAGATAGCTAGATAGATGTATGCTTTGTCGATACATATCTTCTATTTGATTATGGATATAAAAATGTATAGACCCTCCGGTTCTTTCTTTCTTTCTCTCTTCCCATTTGTTCAACTTGACAGTATAAAGCTATCTCACAATCCTATCTAATATCTAATATCTACATGTAGCATGTGTACATAATACAATATAAGTTGAATTATTGTACATGATATATAATATATAATACACTACAGCTTTATTATGGCATTGGCTATTGAAGCTATTGAAGAACTTGCACAAGTATATAAAAGTAACTCTTTTCAATTTAATCAAAAATCAATAGACTACAATAATCGACAATAGGCAATTTGTATGTAGTATGTAGCATTTACAATGCGGATATTAGTAACGGTATTCATCCTACGTATTTTTCCAAAGAACTCTTTTCATTCGATTTTGCCAACATTCCAACATTTGGCATCATTTTTCATGAAATCAAGAATACCATAAAATAACCATTAGCATTTTTTCATAATGCAAATTCTGAACCAATTTGGATTTATTTATTTACGTATTAGCTATTAGCTGTTGTTTACAAAAGAAGCTATGGACTAGTAAACAAGTCGGCTATCGACACAAATAACAAATAACAAATAGTGTTGACCAATGTTACTACATTGGTGAAAAAGAAAGGCGAGGAGGCGAGGAACATTTCGTCTTATTAGAGGACGACATTTGATTTGGATTTGGATTGGGATTTGGACTCAAGTTCGGATTACGTCACACGTTTCAACTACGGTTCTATCTCCCATCTACCTCGTGTATCGTATATTTATTGTATGTACCTTCAGGTATTGTATTTATTAGGAGCTGTCGTCACACACTTCCCATTCACAATTATTGTTAGTTACTACCGTTTCGTATTTTGTCTCAAGTCTCGAGGTGCAAACAAATACATATAATATATAATATAAGTATTTATGTAAGTAGTCTACATGTTACATATATTATAACATATAAATTACCTGTAGTCCAACACATTACACGTTATACTTTTCTACCTACTTTCTTTCTACCCTTGAATGTGCTGCCAATCTAGAGCGTAGCATATAGAATGTAGAATGTCGAATGTAGAAGCCATGTATGCCCGTGTGAGTTTTCAGACTGAGCTGGGCTGGATTGGGTGGACGAAATACGAAATGGAGTTGGAGCTGTCGAGCGAAAGGGAAACTAAAACATGTTATATGTATTGAGAGTTGAGAGTTTTGGACGCGTATTTTGGTTTTTTTTATGTGAGCACATTGTATGTTATTATTATGTAGAATGTAGAATTTAGAATGTAAATACAAAGTTGGAAGTTTTTTAGCTGTACTCAAAATCACATTTTCAGTGAACAGTGACGTTGCTTCATGTCCAATGTCCAATGTAAAATGTTCAATGTTCAATGTTCATACTACTCACGATTACTTTTGTGTACACAGCAGAAGAACACATATGAATGCATAGTGATATTTGTCTCGCTTTCCCTTCTCACTTCTTACTCACTCACTTTTTCACTGGGCTCGCTTTTAAACGTATCTACATTAGTTTTGTTTTCCTTTCCTTGAGAGAGAGAAAAGAGGGAATTGTAACAACTCGGAACTGAGAATTCCCCTAACTTTTGGCGACAACGTACACATAAAAACTCGACTATGCAATTTTCTCCATCCTCGCTCTTTTTTTTCTCTCTTCTTTCTCATGTTTCTCATTCCTTTTTCCTTTCTCCTTCCTCTCGAGTCTGGAGTCTGGAGTCTCGAGAGAGCTGGGAGAGAATGAATGAGAAACTTGAGTAGCTCAGAGTTTAGAGTACACTAGAAAGCACAAAACGCACTACAAAAGACATAAACACAAATAAGGTACTCATGTACAGCGTACAATGTACAATGTACATGGAAATGTAGGCTAAACAACCTAATTGGAAAAACAGGGGGAGGAGGAGATGAAGAAGCTGGCAATCAGTTTACATACTGTGTTTACTGAATACTGGAAACCTTGAATACCTTGTCGTTGTTGTAACTATGTATGATTTTCTATTTTGCTTTTCAAGAATCAAGAATCAAAAATCAAAAGTAATTTTCATTTCTATAAACAAAAACAAACTCATTCCCAAGCATTTTTTTTTCATGGTTATTTTTTGTATTTACTTCGTATTTTGTGTCATCCTGAATCCTGAACTAGACCTATTTACTCATGTATGTACTCTTGTAATAAAAAATTGTCAATCTGTCGGACTGTCAATCAATGATGAATGATGAGTTGAATAAAATAAAAAAGTATAATGATATAATGTTTAGTGTTGTGTAAGGTAATTAATCATAATATGTATAATAATATATCACTGTACCATTTAGCTGGTAAATATTGTTTTTTTTTGTATTAAAGTTTCCTATAATATGATATTCCTTTTCTTTTCTTATAAATAATATTTTTAATGTGAAGATGTCAACTTTTTTTTGTGTATTTTATACCTCTTTAACTATGTAGAGTCTATAGAGTATACGCTACTCATGACGATATATCATTTGATTGACTGATTGCCTATTTTTTCTATACGTCAGTACCGTATAGAGATAATATATTATTTTTATACATTACATTTATACATAATATGTAATCAATACAATTATTATTATTCCTATTTATTTATTTGTTACTTAATGTTTAAAATGACTACTCTGTTGTTTATTTTATTTTATTTATGGATGACCATAATACCATGTACCATGTCATTTGTCTAGCGTCTAGTTTCTAGTTTCTAGTGCCTGTTTATGTATACTTTATACATATGTACATAAGTATCAGCTTGACTTGTATTTGTTTTTTGTAATGCTTTCTTCTTGTATTCTTTTTATTTATTTATTTATCTATTTATTTATTATTTATGATGATTTATGCCCACTAAATCCACTAGTGTCATGTTATTTTTGTATTATTATTTTTTTATTTCCTAGTAGTTTTGTTTGTTATGTATTTATATGCACGTAAAGTGAGACATTTTTGTTTATTACTATGTATGTATTATGTATTATATTTTATATCGTTGAGAAATTCACAGAGTGAGGTACGTCAGTTGAAATATTATATTTATATAATATATTTATATAGATTAGGTATTTTCTATATATTAGAAAATTAAAGTTTGGTTTGATACTGTTTGACGCTCTTGATCGGAGTTCTCCTTGCATCACTTTCATCTTCCGAGAGGGACTGTGCACCAACAGCTCCAGCGGCGGCTGAGGATTGTGATTGAGAAGCTTTACGTTTTACAGAGCCCACGGCGGACTTTACACCACTGATGATGCTACCAACTCCTATCCCCGGCTTACCATTGGAATCCTCATCCGAGTCACTCAGTGCAGGATTCACTCTACCATTCATCTCCTCCATCGCACAGTACTTGGCGACCATTGAAGCAGTCATCACTTGCAGTTCCCCCGTTTCCGTTTCCGTGACCTTCAAAATCAAAAGACAAGTTAATAAATCCATGATCCATGTCCAGAAGCATTTGTGCATGAAGAAGCGGATGGTGAAAGCTTTTAAAAAAGTATTAGGAATACAGTGTTATGAGAGATATGATACATTTTGTTTTATATACCTGGATACGATCTTCAGGAATGTTGACAACACAGTGGAAGTAATCATATTTGGGAGCTAAATGTCCCGAATGGAAGAGCCAATCCGTCAGTTTTGAGACAGCTGCCAGTGTGAAGAGGGAGAGGAGCATACAAAATGTGCGGAAAGGAAAGTACTGTACTTTTGTGGCTGCATCGTACAATGGGTAGTGAATGATTGGTTCTAAACCTAACCTGCAAAGATAAAATGTACAAAAGACGGAATAGTATTATTCAAAATGAATTTTTTTTTACTGTTATAATAAATCACAACCTTTAATCTATAATAATGTACTATGTACATAAATAATATTCAAGAGTTTTATATTATACAGAATTATGAATTACATCGGTTCACCACCACCCAGTCGAAAGAAAAATGCTATTATGTATGCTGCTAAACTTCCATAGGTATTACAGTAGTGTCTGAAATGAACCACCATCAGGAGTTGAGGGAATAAAATTACGTATACCAAGTCCGAACACATCGTCCTGCACAAATGAACAATCAACACAATATTTAGTTTAACATTATCTTTATACAAGAACAGCATAAGATAACACACGAATTTTGCATTTTAATTTAGAACATGTGTATGATAATACTTTGAGGAGATATTATAAATGAAAGTTGACTTACCAAAGTCCATAAATGCTAGGGATGGTCAAAGCCATGATGGTGGCTAGAGCTCCCACAACAAAGATTGAAACACGCATAACCCAAATAATCTCCATTTCCGATGCCTGCACAACACATTATATAATTCAAAATCAACATGCATATCTTATATGATGTATGTATAATGTATTTTTATATGTACAAAGAAGCTAGTATGTATATTTTATACAATGAGGAACGTGGAACAAACATGTAGGAGAAACTTGGGCAGAAAATTCTATGTATTATTTAGTGTGTGTTTTTCCTAAGGCTTCCTCTTCCGTTTCACCTTCCTTCCCCACAACCTTCCTCACAACTCACAATATGCAGAATTCAAAAGAGGTAGAATGTAGAATGTAGAGCTTAAAATATTTGTTGTAACAGTAAATAGCTAACAGCAGGAAACCAAAACTACACGTGTTTTACATTATCTACTGAAAATACTTTCTCCAGTCAAAAACAGTAAAAATTCAGGTAGACCTTCATAAATAAATAATGTAGTCTTACATCTTTTATCTTTCGTGGTTTCTCAATTCTGAATTCTGAATCTCATAAAAGATATTATAATCCCTTCATTTTTCAAAATAATACACGTGGAAAGTGTAGAATTTGTGGTTGAAATAGTAATTCAAACCGTCAACAAAGTTGTTCAACATTTTGATACAATGTAATATTATATATTATCTAGCAAATAACTAAAAAATAAAATATACACCGCGATACGTGATATGGTATAATAAGATGAGTAATATACATGAGAAAGTCATGATCTAAAAAAATGTTTACATCTGATGTCCTGAAATTTACAATATATACAGTCTGTGACCATATCTGTACAGTTTACAATCTACATAAAATCTACGCTCTGCATTCTGAATTCTAAATGATACCCTAGAGGCTAGAGGCATTTGAGAATAACAGGCAAATTATCTATAGATAAAGCGATTATATTTAAACTTGAGATGACTATAAATGTAAAATGTAAAGATTTAAAATTTCTGGTTACATTTTGAGCTGTTCTGTTTACCCTTTTATACTTTGAAGTTTCAGAACTATGGCAAATGGGAAAAGAGGTAAAGTTGCTGGTGGAAAGGGAATGAATAAAAAAAACTGGGTGAATTCAGATTCCGATTCTTACCCGCTGTCTGAAGATGAGGCGATAGACATTTCGTGCAAACATGGAGGAGGCAGAGAGAACAGAAGAGTCGGCTGAGCTCATTACAGCAGCGGAGACGGCTCCAAGTCCAAAGAAGGAAATGACGTCTGGGGTCAAATGATTCATGACAAGAGGGAGAACCATTCCGGATGCTCCCACTTCTGATGGATTTACTCCGTAGTTTGTTTGGTTCCAGTCTTCTCGTCGAATCCATGCACGAAAAAAAGGGAACAGAACGTTATAAGTTATAATATACAGTATATATACCGTTATATACAAAATTCGTTTGCAAAATATTCATTGGGGCTACATGTACATTTGTTTTCTTCATGTATAATTCATGGCTTGTCCCGTGAACAAACAAATCAATTCCAAGAGTGTGCTAAAGAGGCAATTTATTGTCATCTTTCTCTTTTGTAGATACTCCAATTTGCGTTTGGAGTTGCCTCCGTAATCTATTTAATTCGATATTCGACATGCTACACTAAAGTAATAAATTTATCAAAGTATTTTCCCAATTTTGCATACCTGTGACTTTGGCAATCGCTCCGATGAGAACTGGTGGAATGGCCATGCAGAAACATCCTACAGCTGCCACATAGGACAGAATTTGTGCTCGGAATGCACTTTTACTGGACAATACTCGTTGAAAATACACCTGAAAACATAATGATATACCATGTACCAAAGAGAACATTCCTTCATAACAATTTGTAATTTTTTTAGAAATTAGAACATTTAAAAAATACAAGTAAAACTGTACAAACCTGCCATGGAATTCCTCCAAATACGAGAAGAAGACCTGTGTCAGCATATTGCCACCATTCATGATCCTTAACATGACCGATCCAATCAATCTTGCTATTGGACAAAGAACCGACTGCCGGATGTACCAAAGCAAATGGAATGCAAATCCACTAAAAAGTTTTTTTAATTTAAACAAAAAAATAGAAGGTTTTATTTACTTTGATATATCTTTTGTAGGTAGATGATAAATGATAATGCATGATGTATGATATGGTTTCTTCTCAAAGTCCATGTCTTACCAAACCGACAAAGATGCAAAAGAGTTGAATGACGTCAGTATAGGCAACACTGTAGAGTCCGCCAAAAAGTGTGTAAAATATGGCGATACAGGCAGAGACGATGACACTAGTATTTTGTTCCATGTCAATGATGACAGCGAGGGTGGCACCCAAAGCCGCAAGAATTCCCGCCGCCCAGAAAACTTCCCCGCACAACGCTGGCAGAAAGAGGAGCCCACCCATTCTCTCACCGAAAGCATCTTGGAGTGGATCCAACATGGTCACATAACCTTGCTTTCTCATCTCATTGGCAAAGAATATTCCACCTGGACAAACACATAAGTAAGACAGATAATCAATTTTATTGTAGACATGATGCATATAATATTTTCCCTATACCTTATGTCAAGGTGAGAGTCAATAATTAAACATGATCATTTTTGGTCTTTATAATCACATGAGATGTCAAAAGTCATGTTATACATAATATATAATATGTTAATAGGTAAGACCATCAACTCGTAATTACAAAATAATTACAGCTCAAGTATATGTATGCACAATGGTACAAAAGCGTCATGTCAGTTTAGCCCATTCAAATTTACTTAATGAAGCTTTCTCTTCAAAACTGATCTCATTTCCTTTCTTTAGACTCAACTTTCTCTACCACTGTAAAGTATACAGCAGACTTCTACACAATAAATAAGTACTCACAACTCACAGACTCAGTGCTTACATGTCACGTGTGAATTGTAACTTGTAAATTGTTCATCCCATAAAAGTCTCATGAAATAGTTAATAGTCACTGTTCAAAAGGAAACAAGTGAATAAGAGTGACACATGAGCGACACTGAACATGAATACTGAATAGATGTAAGTTGTAATAGACATTAGAATGTAAACTTTTGAAAAGAAGAAGAGGAACAGAGCACATGTATCTTTTATGTTTTATGACTCGTTTTGTATCTCTCCAAAGAATTGTACTATTGTAATAAATAGATTGGAATGGAATGCATAAAGTGTAACTTGTAAAGCGAACAATGTACAATAGTCCTCACGTGTTGAATACAGAACTTTACCTAAAGGCAACTTGACTTTAATATTTTAGCGATTCTGTATTCTTTGTTACTTTTTCATTTTCTCCAAATTCAATAAAATACTGTAAATATCTACTATCTACTACCTACACATCTACGTAAGTAAAGGTAGGCCTAATATTATGCACATATTCTACAATGTACAATGTACAGTTTGAATACCAAGTAATTTAATAATAAACAAAATGGGAGACATAGATAGGAAGAAGATACATGAATAGATATTAGAATCATCATGATCAAACTTTGTTTGTTCGACTCGAGGCTCTAGTATTTTAGTAATCATGGTTGAGTGCTTGATTATAAATGTGCAATATGATGAATATGAGATGTACATATTGTAGAGACTACTTTCCTCATGGAGGTACATTAATGACAAAAATAATTTCATGAGGATAATAAAGAATAAAGAGCAAAGGCTAAATGTTTGTAGTTTGTAAGATCAAAGTTATTACATTTTGTTCTATTTTGGATGTCTCATAAAACATAAAAATGAAATTGTTCATGTCCATTTCCGACTTTTTATATCATTGTATGTATGTATGTTTGTACTTTGTACAAATGTTCCAATATTGATTTTAGATGGATTTTGAGCACTTTTCATTTTTAGTATTCATGAAATGTTTTCCTCTTTTAACCATTTTCACGCGCATACAAATTACAAATATAGAAAGCAATATGTAAATAGTGCATGGTATACGGCAGAAGGTAAATTGTACGTGTTTGCTCTTTACTGTATGCGTGAGTGCAGCATACATACTTATTGATATTTTCACTAGAGTAGGAAATGAGGCTGACATAACAAAAAATATCAAAAGATGAAAAATGAACAAATCAATGAGGAAAATACGATGAACAATATATTCATAGGGAGAAAAAAATAAAAAGTAAAAGCTTACCAAAAACGAGAGAGAGGGAATATCCAAAGGGCGCTTGACACCAAATCAGCCCTGTAGTATAGATGGATTCCGCCGTACCATTGATGTAACCTCCGCCGACCCAAGTGGCCGTCATTGTAAATATCCCCACGAACATTCCTATGTTCCTCCCCGCCAGCATTACTTCCTCCTCCGAGTCATTTCCAGCACCCTTTTTCTGACCGGCCCATATCCCTACGGCCAAAATTAGGACGTAGAAAAGGACGATGGACACCACACCACCTATGTTCAACACCATCTTGATGCCTTTTTTCTCCCTTCTTCTTCTGTTCCTGTTTCTTTCTCCTTTCTTGTTTTTTTTTGTATTTGCTTGTTCAAGGAGCAAAACCTTTCAGTACTTTATCTCAATTAAATTTAAAGTAGTAGTAGTATTAGTAGTTGTAGTATTATTAAGGTAGTTGTATTTTTGGAAAAGGTGTGTAGACGGTTGATGTAGATTAAAAGGGAACCTGTAAATAAAAAATTAATCATTTTACCATTTACCATACAGAAGCCAAAAGTGTAAGTAAAATGTAGAAGGTAAATTATAAATTATTAATCCTCAGATTTCCTATTCTCTTCAAGAACAAGTACACTTTCATCCTTTTTGCTCGGTACATAGTGGGTTTAAATAATTGAGGATTTGACAGCTCTTTTTAAAACTTTGTACTTACATACATACGTATAGGTTTATATACGTATAATGTATGTATTTATGTGTGAAATAGATGATAGAGTATATAAGTAGTTTGCTACTATGATCTGGAGAAAGGTGCACATACATAGATAATAGTAAGCTTTTGAACTTTGAGCATGTGCCATGTGCACCACAAAGTTTGGTTTGGTATTCACTGGGTTATATTAAAACTATGGGAAAATAACAAAAGGCAATGAAATGGAAATGGAAATGACTATGCACTACTACTTGAATTAAGTGCTTTGGAAAATTAAATTAACTTTCTCCATCCCTTTCTCTTTCTTCTTTCTCATTCGTATTCGTATTTGTACTCTCCAGTTTCTTCTCAGAAGAGAACAGAAGAGCTAAGGTAAATATACTTTTGTATTATGCAGGCATGGTTTTGTAATAGCTATTCTCAGTTCTGGGTATAGTGACATTGTGACTTGCTTTGTGGTCTTTTTGCTGTGGTCAAGAGTCAGGAATAGTAAGTATAAAAATAACAAGTGAAGGAGAAAAGAAAGATCTTAAAGATATTGAGCATTGTCCCGTGTCCTTTATCACGCTATACACAATGCACAATAGTGAATAGAATGAATGAGTGCAATAAAACTTTCATCTGCAAGTAAAGAGAAAGAGAAGGAGTCTGTCCTATCTAATTTCTAATCAAGTGTAAAAAGTTTCTATTCCTTTTTTCTCTCGGCATGAGGAGAAATAAATATTTAAACAGTGACAAAGATGTATAATGTATACTGTATACATGTGCATGTCCTCAAAATAGTTATGTACATGATACTACATACTACTAGATACTATAGATTTTTTAATAGTTTCAATTTAACATTTCTGCATCTACATGCATGTTCCCTTTAATTACCTGAGTTAGTTGTGTTGAAATATCAACGAATGGAGGTTAATTCAGGGAAGTGACAAGAGGGCAGCGAACAATATTATATTTTTTTTAATCCCAGGACAAGTAGAGTCAAGTCTTCATTTTTTGATGGATGTGTAGGAGATTTGTTTATTTTACAAATAAATATCGAAATTTCTTGTTGATTTGTAAATTTGTTTTCCCTTAAATATATATAGTTATGTGTGCGTCAGGACTGACGGAGATGGGATGAAAGATATGTATGTAATATCTGTGTCACTGGAGGGAAAGCCTCAATATGCAGTAGTTGTAATACTTACACAAAACACAAGGTTGTTTTTTGTAGTTTCTTATTTATTTAATTATTTTTATCTCCACTAATTATAATTAAATGTCCTTTATATGTTTTGTATATATGGATATATATATTTACTTATATATGTTACGGAAGACTTTAAATGTTTATCCAAAAATAAACTGGAATGATTGAATGTTCATTTATTTTCTTGAACTATCAGTAGTTTAGTAGTATTAGTTATAGTAGTTTTCTTAGATGTAAATATTTATGTATGTATGTATATATATATATGTACGATCAGTCGTAATAAAAATGAGTTGGGTGAATCGTTGAAGCTAAACAGTTTTTACTGTGTATAGATTGCTTTTCCCCGGAAAAAAGTTTTGATATTTGAGAGAGCTTTTTTTCTTCTTCTGTTGATTGAGAATTTCCGACCAAAAAGGTCAGATAAAAATTATTATTACTATATTTATTATGGTTTGGATGATGTCTGTGACCTGTGACCTATGAACTTGAGTCATACAAATCAAATAGATATACCACAAATTAAACCCTCTTTTGTTACCGTGTAGCTTTCTTGTTTCTGTGTTTTGTGTGTGTGTCTCGTTGTATTTCCTCTTTAATTTTTAATGAGGGGTTTGTAAAACTTGAAATAATATAATGATTATTACTCAGACACGGGGTAATGAAAATTGGAGAAACTTTTCCGTTTAATAGTGTCAAAGTTTATGTTTTTAGCAACCTACTTTTTGGCTTCAATTTTGGATGGTATTGCTGTTTCTTTCTCTCCTTTCTCTTTTTTTTTCTTCTTCTATGTATAAATATAATGTATTTTAAATAGATCTCTCTCTTTTGTATTATATATAATATTTTGTAGTATAATATAATATATCTCTTATATGTATATGTATACAAGTTAAATTTTATTTATAATCAAAAATACTGATTTCTTTTCATTTATTTATTATATAGTACTTATAATATTATTATTATTTTCTCAAGAAAAAAATCTAGTTTTTTTCTTTTCTTCAAGAAATGACCAGCAGTTTTTGTATATATAATAATATATATTATATTTTTTGTTAAACTTGATAATTATTGTTATGTAATTATTGTTTAATCAGTAATCAAAAAACTTGATTGATGATTAGTTTGTCAGTTGATGAAGGATAAAAGTTATTCAGGGTGTTACAAATGTTATTGGATGACTTTTTTTTGTTTTAAATATATATAGTAATATTGATTAAAAAATAGATTTGATATGTATATAACTATAGGTATATATATAATTAAAAACAAAACAAACAGTTACTATGCTCGTAAAGACAGTAGTCTCCCCAACGTAAGCTAGTACGCTGTGATGGCGAATTTTTCGTGGCAAATCTCAGGCCAAACATGGACACTTTTTATAACGTTTCCGTATAGACACCCACATTGAATTGAGATACGGCACAGGTGAAAGATTAATGAATTATTTTTGAGGTTAAATTAGGTGAGGTGAGGTGAGGTAGAGTGAAGAGAAAAGGGAAGAGGAAATTCTACCCAGATAATGGAAATATATGTATAATGGTCAAGTTTGAAGAAGTCCAAAGTATTCCTTTTTTGTTTTAGTATTTAAATGTTCACTTAAACTATATATATATTATACTTTTACTTTTTCTTCACTTTACAATAATATTATGTCCATTAATCCTTCCATTATTTCCCTTTTGATCCATTTTCTTTGCTTGATTAACCTCAATACACTCTCTTCACAGCACAGTGCACAATACACGTTTTCACAGATTACACAAATTTTTATACTTCTTCAATCTTTGATATCCACAATTTTCATGCAAGACTAGATATTAGCACCAATTCCAATCAAAAATTAGCTTTGACTTTTATTTTCAATTCAAATCACATTTAAAATTTCAAACATCACAATTTTTTCTTTCAAATTACACTTATATATAATATATACACACGCTCTTGATCCGTGTTCTTGCACAGCAAGAATTTTTATTTTTTATTTTTATTTGGATATGATAATGTGATAAAAGATCACAATAATAATAATTTACAATTTTATTTGTTGTTTAACACACTGGAACTCTGTCAAGTTGAATGATAATAAATAAATATTATTAGTATTATTATTATTATTATTACTTAATGAGAGGACAAGTCGTCGTGATCGTGTTAGTACGTTGATGATAATGATGACGATGATTATTATTAGAGCAAGAGTGTGCCTACTGACATCCAAAGTTCTCTTTTTGAAAGTAAGTACTAGTAGGTAGGTAGGCAAGTACACAGGGAATCTTCTCACTGCTATCTGCTATGGTATAATGTTTGAAAAACGAAGGAGAAAGAGAGAGAGAGAAAGGAGTGTGTGTATGTGTGTGTGTATCTTGTAGTTTATGCACCGAGTATGTATGTAAATATAATATGTGTATTTTTTGTGTGGATTTCTCCCTGTCGACGTCAACGTCTCTTCCAGTTCTGTACTGTGAACGCACGAGAGCCAGAGGAATAGAAGGAGAAAAGTATTTGCAAGGAAAACTTCATTCGGTCTGCTACACTCGGATAATTATTGGTATAGACACACTCACTCGGAGAAAATAGCGTACTTTGTACTTTGTACTATTACTACATACAAGAGAGAGAGAGAGTCAGTATTCAGTAATAGTAGTAGTAGTTGTAGTAGTAGTAGAAGAGTATAAAGCATGAAGTATAGACTTTGAACGATGGACTAAAAGAGCGAAAATATATGTACAATGTATACAATGTAGAATGTAGGAACTTTGAAGAATGGTTAAAATGCAGGAAACGATAGTATACAGTACAGTGTAGTACAAAGTATAGTGGTCCAAAAAACGGTCTATGCATATGTTTTTGGGTGTACATGTACAAGGTATGTATGTGCATGTACAATATTTGTATAAGTATCCATGTATGTGTGTTTCACCTATACATTTACTATAGAATTGGACCTAGAGCTGGAGTTGGAACTTGGAACTTGGAGTTGGGGCTCAGGCTGGAATTTTGAGGAGACTAGAAAACAAGTGAAAAGGCAGGGAGCAAAAAGTATACATACATAACATGTAGTAATATATTATTGTAGTTGTAGTAGTACTATGTAGTATGGTAATGGCAAAGTATTCCTGTAGTAAAAGTAATAGTAGTATATGATAAGTAATATGTAGTTCACAGTGGTAGGAACGTTTCGTTGTATCGATCTTGTCCTTGTCCTCGTTTCACCTCTGCGATTCTGAAATTTGCAGAGAGAAAGGAGACCGAGAGAAAGCCCATTTCCGAGTTTTTTGAGAACGACAAGACATGCGTTTGGAGGGAGGAGGTTACAAGACTTTCCATTGGTCTGCCCTTCCGAGCTCTAGCGTGGGTGGTCTTGTAATGAATTCTCCTGGAAGAAGTGTACAAAATTCCTTCCGTTCTCTCACATTCTCTCAATCTGCTATCTTCTATTCTGCTATCCCTGTTTCCCTCTTTCCCCATCTCCCCATTTCTCTTCATCCCATATCAAAGATCACATATCTCACAGGACTTTCAAAAATTTGAAAGATTTTTTGTCCTGTCACTCCTTATTTTCTGATTCAGCCTGACAGGGGGACGTGAAACGCATCATCTAAAATATCTGTAATGTTGTTTGTAATCATGTGTGTATATTATTTACCAACTACAAAGTACAAAAACCAAAGTCCAAAGAAAATCCAACAAATACTGACACTCGTGTCTCGGTTCAGTTTGAATTCACATGGACTGCACAAAGACAAAAAGACAGAGATAATATACAGAGTATATACGTGTAAAAGTGGAACAGCCCCCAAACGTAAAATCACATGTGAGTTGCTGTTGTCCCACTTTCATCTCATATTATACAGATAGAATGTGTGCCTTGGAAATTTATTATCATTTTACAAAGTGGTAAAGTTTCATCCTAATATCACAGGATTCAGGATGAAGATGCAGATTTTCTTATTCCCCATTCCAAAGTTTTCCTGAACAAGTTATGAGATGAATGAAACGTGGCCCACATTTCTAAGTTCTAATGATGTGGGTGAATGGTAAAAATTAGTATTCGGTTCTTTTGTCTTTTGAGTTTGGTTTTCAATCTAAAGACTATAGATATTCAGGAGATGTATAAGTAGATATTTATAGAAATGGAGGAGAAATTCCCGTACATATTATGCATCTGCATGCTTTCTTCTTTTTCTGCTTCACTTGATAATGGGATCTTCATCCATTTGTTTGCTTGTCTTACTTGATTTTTTTCTGCCTCTACACTCTACTCTCTACACTCTACACAGCAATTCAATACATTGTCATCAGTCTTCACTCACGAGGAAGAGGAAAGGGGGATGAAAATAAAACCATTTGTCATTTACTTGCATCTTCTCACTTTTCATCCTTCTATATTCTATAGGTATAGGTTCTAGGTATAGGTATAATATTTTTCCTGGAAGGCTTGTAGCTTGTAGTTTATAAATGGTACATCATATATATTGTAAGTTGTGTGTTGTAGGTTATGTTTGGCACAAATTCAGAGGAAACTGACGACATTTTATATTAATCTTATCTTGGGTGAGGTCAGAATGGAGCGGAAAATGGAACAACCAAAAGACAAGAAAACATCCCGCCTCTTGTCCCAAGAGACACACACCACTCTTATATTTCTTATTTCTCGTTATATTCTCACTACAGAACAGAATTCTAATTTTCTTTTCTTACATAATACTCGTAGTTTGTATCCATCCCTATCTGTTTTACTTTCCCCTACTTTCTCTTTCCAGCTTTTTTTTTAATTATCCAAAACTAATTTCCCCTTCTCAAATCTATGTACATTGTACATTGTACGTACGCTTTAATGACTAGTACTAATGATGTCATGTGTCTGCAAGCATATGAATGGGTGAAATTTACTTAAAACTGAGGATATCCCAGTTACAGAATACACATTAGTTTCGTAAAAGAAAACAGGGCTTTGTAAAAAAAAAATTCAAGAAGCTGTGAAGCATATCCAAGTCATAAAAGTAATTGTGTAAGTGCTTTTTATGTTCAGCATGTTTGTGTAAAAATAAAACAGTAATGAATGGTGAAATTAAATGACATGCCTGTACATTATTATGTCCTGTTCTATTCAGAAAACAAAACTGCAACAGCACATAGTATGCTGTTCACAAAGTATACTAAACTACTAACTACTAAACGGTAAAAAGTGTACATTGTACGATACAATATACTACACGTGTATTGTGCATAGTATTTTTCTTTTTTCTGGTAATATGAGGTTCACACAAAAATTATCCATGCCTTTGTCGCATTCTACTCTCTGTTTTTCATTTTTCTGCCTCCTCTCAGTGTTGCCCACATCCCAGAAGTCTCAAGGCTCAAGGTGAAGACAAATTGATAAACACATGTACAATAACAGCATTTTCATGTACTGTCAAGTGTCAGATGTCTAAAAACTCTAAAATCTAAAAGCATGCATCTTCAAACTCCAAAGGTTTTTCTTCTCATTTTACTCCAGTCAATTCCATATTCCATGTATACAGATACATGTGTAATGTGACTTCGGAGAAAACAATCATCTATTTAGATACAAAAGTTTACTTGAACGAAACTTTTCATTTTATTGTAAATTATTAGTAAACAGGATAATATGACATGGTACGTGTAGGCAGACAATTATTGGACTATACATATCATAATGAGCAACAAAGAACATTTTAAATAATAACAAACGTGAAAATAAAAACTTTTGAACCACGATTCTGATTATTTTTCTATAATATGTAATATCTCTATCATCATCATTAATGCATGAATGAAAGAAAAAATGAACACATAGATTAAAATGTGAAAGATAAATAATAACATATTTTGTATTGTATAATATTATAGTATTTACATATTTCAATGACGAGTGTATGATGTATGACACTTGTGTGTACTTTTTTGTTACATTTTGAATTAATTCTTTGATGGACGCCATAAAAGATGCGAAGTACAGTGCTCAACTATAAAAGAAGATCCGTCGGAGCAAGTAAACTCAGCTTTACAGGGACCTGGATAATGATGGATGATTATTTTGATGGGTTGACATCCTCTTTCTGACATTCTTGTTGTTGTTGTTGTTGTTGAAGTAGTAGGGTTCAATGTTGTTGCAGTACTTGCTGTTGTTCTAGCAGTAGTAGTAGTATGTTGTGGTGTTGTCTCATATTCTAGTATTGTTGTTCTTTTTAATGGTAATTCAGAAATACTGGTCCTGCTGGTAGAGCTGTGATCTATCGGACTAGGAGTCATTTTGGTTGAAAAGATGGGAAATTTTTCTACATATTTCCTCAAAGTAACAATCTTAGATTCAGTTGTTAATGGCACTGGTGTAGTTTTTATATCTGTTTCATTCTCCAATAGTATTTTAGATACAGTTGATGTCGATGTCGATGTTGATGGTGGTGGTGGAACGGTTGTAGTTTTTGTTGTCTTTGTTCTTCCTGGACTCGTAATTTTTGTGAAAAAGGTTGTTGTAGTTTCTGTTGTTGTACGAAATGGTTTTTCAGTAGTGCTTTCTGGAGTTGAAGTAAAAGGAGTAGTTGTGGAAATTGTTGTTGTTGTGCTTGTTCCTGAGGATGGTAATATTGTGGATCGAAAGGGATTGAAGAAAAATGGAGGTTCCTTTGATCCAGGTAAAACACGAATACCATCAACACAATCATGAACATTATTTTCTTGGTCACACTTTCCAGTTTTTGTGTTGAAATTGAACCCAAATTGACACAGAGTCAATTTGGGTTCTGAATTTTCACAAGTGTAGTATAAGAAACATTGTATGTGTGGAATGAGCTCATCTTTTGTATCACAAACAGGCAGATCCTAACACAACAAACGAATGTTGTCATCAATATTAGAAATAAATAAAAATGATGAAATTACTTGAATATTATGGACACTGTACCAAGTACAAAGACAAGCAAATACTTTTATATATGTGTAAAAATACATATGTACTCACTTTTTCCAGGCTACTATCGTAATCTTCGTCAAGTTGGAAACGAGATGAAAGAATGTGAGCAGTTACCGAGATTTCGGTACTTAGAAACTCCAATAAAATGACAAGGAAGAAAATTCTTGGATTTATTATATTATGTGAAAGACAACGGAACGATATCATTTTTCCAAAGAATCAAAACAAAATCAAAACAAAAAAAAAACAGGCGTACTAAGCGTCACTATGTGTTTTATAATAATTTTTGGTACTATAATATCTAATCCTAAAAATTTGCCCACTTTTTGACATTTCTGTATCTAAAAATTGTAAAACACTTTTTACTGGTTTTGTATATATACGTCTTTTGTTTCATAAAGTATCAAAAAGTCTCACGATTTACTACTTACTATTACCTAATTGGCCACTGTGTATATAGATATACTTAAAATATAAATGTCGCTTTTTTTCGCACAAGCATGTGAAATATGAATGTAACAACTACTATAAGTTCTAGTAAATACATATCATCATCCTTTTTGGCATGCAATACATAATACAATTTAGATACAGATATATATAAAAATACACAATTAAATTGGCCATGGCATATGTACTTTAAATTAGTGACGACAGCATACACATTACACATGCTTCAAAATGTAATTTTTCATGCACGGCTTAGTTGTTTGTTTCTATTATTATTATGCAAACTATATTATCCATAATGCATATGATGTTTTTGTGCACATGGTTTTTGCCTATGTCAAATATGAATCAACGCAGAACTTTACTGGGTGATCAATAATTTGTGATACAACTTTCTATACTTATTTCTTACATCATAAATCGTAATATTGGACAATGCATGATGCATGTATTACATACTTGTTTAAATGTAGTACTGATTACGAGTAATATATTATACTTTTATGAAACAAGCCAAGAACAAGACAAGTGTACATAAACCTAAAAGGACAAAATCCGCGACTTTTACTTGCTTGCTTGCGAATAATACAATAATAAATAAAAAGTATCGCTGCAAGCTTCACAACTTGAGAAAATGTTCCGATTCAAAACCGTGTAGTTAACTTTTGGTCACCCTGTATAATTCACTTGTGCTGACTCTCCCTCAGTCAGTCATTATTAATTGACTCACATTATCAAATGAGATGAAATATCTACTACAGATAGAGCACATGTTAGAAAAGTATATAAGGATATAAGCAGAACTAAGGATGTAGACTAAACATTCATTTAATTTTGTATGCACTGCATTTCGTATCCAAACTCCAAACTCATTCTTCAAACTGATGAGCTCTGATGTTCTTACGAGTAAATTCTTATGGGTGTTCTAAGCTTGTGTAGTCTGACTTGTCCCTTTAAATTCTAGACTATTGTCGGGATAATGTAAATATTGGGTCCATGCTGAAATAAAACTCAAGGTTAGAATGAATGGGAAACATGATACTTTGTTTATGACTGTTTCAAGTTTTCCATCTGTACCTACATGATGGGGACTTTTTCAACAACAATAGTTGCAAAATTCCAGTCTAAATGTCAGAGTCATATATTTGGGTTTGAGTACATAACACACACAAGATCGTATTACTTATAATATAATATGTAAAGCACGCTCAGTTTTTTGTCACATTTTTTAGTAGTTTCTCCCCTTGATAGAAAATGTACATGGAATTTTTTCATGACATCTAGTGATTTAGAATTCAAGATCTTGAGACCGTTCCTATTTTTTGCATCTTGGCACAGAATGATCATTATATCTTAGTATTTGATTAATGTGCAATAGATATTTAATGACATTTGGAAATATTGTAAGTAGTTTGTTTCAGTTTGGTTTGCAAAATTAGCATTAATATATCATATAAGACCAATGCAGGGATGCAGCAAACAATTAGAAATACATTACTGTAAATCACAATGTGGAGATACTTTTGTCATTCATTTCTTTATAAGAGTAAGTTTCTTATTTCTTATAATATTTCTTACATAAAACTCATCAAGGAATACCAAAATAAAACAATAATAATAAATATTATAAATCATAATAATGTTTTTCAAATTCTTTTCTTTTTTATATATATTTTTTAGCTCATTTAACTACATTACGAAAGGTATTATCATAGGAAATAGTATGCATATTATGTATATATTTATTATGGTACGCACCAAAAATGACTCGTGTAGCAGTTTCTACATACATAATAATATAATATTATTATAGTTTGTATTACACATAAAACAGTACAAGTTAATAGTTTTTTGGTTTCATGGTTTGTAAATGATTATCACGACATTTTTCATCATTCTAATATGCAAATACAACAGTATACCGTATACAACTTTGAAATATAAAAGTATATTATATATGTATATAGTATAAAGGTTTATACACTAGTTAATAATATCTCAGAATTCATAATGTACGAATAATCATAATAATTTTTTATATTTTTTTGTTCACTTGGGACGATTCTTCCATTTTATAAAAAAAAATTAATTTTGTTTTTATACATATTATTCAGTATAATATGTTTCAAGACGTTTTTACGAGAACATTTTTGACTTTTGACGCATTACATTTTTTTTAACGTAATGAATACAATAATTACTATATACTTTGTTACAACGAAGAAAATTACCACAATAATATCACAATATAACAGCACGTTACAATGTTTTACGGGAATATATACACACTTTAAAGTATAGGCGTTTTTTTTCTTCTTCTTTATGTATTTTTTCTACATATTTCATATGGTATCTTTAACCTTACTTGTACATTGCACATATATTATATACACTAGTTTTTAAGTACACAAAAACTTAACATTCTTCATAACACGTTATGTTACATATTATATGACTACATTTTCCAGCACAGTTATTTTTCTTACAATTTTTTTTGATGGGTATTATCTACATTTTATGGTAATAATAATTACTCCCTCATAGTAAGAGCCTTACTAAAACGTATATATAAGTATCGTATGTGGTAAGTTTTAACAAAGACATGTGATTGTTTTACTTGAACTAATGTTTCCAATTCTAGTTTCTATTTTTTTTTGTTTCATAATTTTTTTTTATATCTATTTGTTCTAGTTTACTAAAAATTCATATTCTCTCCCACCGTTTACGATAAATAAAAAATCCTAAAATTTCATACAAATCATAAAAAAATATTATAAATTATAAATTACCTCTAAAAAATTAGATAAAATATCGCTATAAAAACATATATACCTAATTATTATGCAACTACAAAAAAAATGTACAACTGAAAATTGAGTGAGAAATATTTACATAAATACTTGCAATAGTTGCTGTGCATTCATTTAAAAATATTAAGATAACTTGCACCACTTTTTTGTTTGTTGTTGTAACTATATTGTTCTTTAGGCAAAACATTTTGGTTTCTCAGTTCACAAATTCATTAACTTGTAGCTTTGATACAAACACCCGGAAAATAAAAAATTAAGTAGTACACTATACTTTAGAAATCAAAAGATTAAGTAGAATTAAAATGACATAATATATTCTATGATAGTCTACATTATTTATGTAATAAAACCCTATACAAAATTAACAATTTTACACATTGAAAAACTTTAAAACTATAACTACCGCTGACAAAATGTGATATAATGAAAAGATTCATGGTACATTTTGTACTTTCCTCAGCATGAAATTGATAATATTAGCTTCAAAGTAAGAATATTATAATACACACTACGAAAAATAGAAAAATAGTTTCGTTTTTGTACATCATACATTAGAAAATTGCAATTTTCACATGGTTTTTAGTTTTTATACTCTCTACTTCTATTTGAAAAAGATGCAAAAAAAAATACTGCAGTTCATTCAGTTTCTGTTCATTAATGTTTTGTGACAACTCAGTAATTATATAATAATATTTAATTATTATTATTGTATTATATAGATTATAGATATTAAAAATGTAGACGTCATTACAAAATCGAAAACAAATTGGTGTCAATTCATATTCCATTGATACTTTTTTTTTTTTGATTAATCAACGCTTTCGAAATTTTGTCCTTAATTTGTAATGTATGACCAATCTTGCTTCTTTAAAAAAAAACCTTCTTTTCATATATTTTTTTACCTTTTTCTATGGTATTTCATTAATAGTTAATAGTACGTAGAAGTATATTAAGTATACAGAAAGACTGACAGATAATAGAGAAGAGTATAATATCCTAACTTAAAACGAGGACGAATATTTTCTTCGTTTTTTTTTCTTCTTTGTTTTCCATACTTTTTTTTTTTCAAAATTTCACAATTTG